>CAUYRT010093823.1:0-17009 GCA_963574885.1 Lepilemur ruficaudatus
TCTTCTTTCAGTCAAACTCAGAAACACAAAAATATTTATGTGAATATTAAGCAATCTGAAAGATATTTGAGTTGCACATAAGTATCTTACATCTGTGGGTAAGAAGATAATTGTTGTGAGTTTAACTTTCTAAGTTCGCAGATGCCTGAAAGCACAATGGAAGCCACAAAAGTCAGTAGTAAAGTGATTTAAGATACATGAAATTCCAGCACCCTTTTTCTGCCCACTAAGCTTTGCAGACAGTATCGATGCAGTTTCAAGCTGTGAAGAAGAACAGTATTCAAGTGTTTGTTCGTACTTGGCAAGAAGTCGTATTTTCTTGTCATTATCATTTTTCTTCAAACAGAATTGATCAGGAACGTACACACTTTTTTTTTTTTTTTCATAAGAAGTCTGTTCCTTCCTGCACGTGTATTTATGTGGCCTGTTTCCTCAGTCTGGAATCCTCAGGGTCTCTTCCTCTCCAAACTTACTGTTCTAAGCCCTGTATCATCAGCACTTGAGGCTGCCTCCTCTCTGCTATTTCTCCTCTCTTTCTGTGATTTCTTCTTCATTTGACTTCAACATCATTTGTGAAGAGGCTTCTACTGCTTTAAGAACTTATTCCTTGACCACTTTGAGTTGTCATCTTCATAGAGACAATGAAAAGGGCATACGATACAAAATCACGAGCTATTTGGTAGATTATGATTCTGCCTCTAATTAGCTTTTTGAGCCTAAGTGTTTCATCTCCAAGATAGGGAAATTACATGAATGCTTTGGTCTGAATGCCCTCAAATATACACATTCAAACGTAATTGTCAGTGCGACAGTATTAAGAGGTGAGACCTTTAGGAGATTACTGAGTTAGGACAGCAGAGCCCACGTGGATGGGATTTGGGCCCTTGTGAAAGGGATTGAGAGAGGGAGTGGGTTCCTTCCCTTCAGTCCCTTCCACTGTGTGAGGACACAGTGCGGATCCCCTCAGGAGGCACAGCCACAAGGTGCCATCTTGAAAAAGAAAGACCAGGTTCTCAGCTGACACTGAACTACTGATGCCTTGATCTTAGACTTCCTAGCCTCCAGAATTGAGAGGAAGTAAATTTCTGTTCTTTAAAAATCAATTACCCAGTATCAGGTATTTTTTTAAATAATAAAAATGAACTAAGACAATATATTAAATGTAGATTATATAGAATAAGTGAGATCATGTTTGTTTCTGTATTTCCTAGTTTTATTTTTTATTTCACATGTGCTATTTTTGAGGTAAAATCGGGCTTCTCGCAGCCATTTAAAATGTAACTGTAGTTCTCAGAATTGAATCCTCAAAAATATTTAAATAATTTATTTATCTATGCCACCTCCCGTGTAAAACTACAAAGGTTTCCTTGTACAACTTCATACCACCTCACATATGAATGTAGAGGTCAGAAATGAGACTCACGTCCGTCATAACTGTGCCCTGATCTCGCAGCCATTCTCTCTTTATGGGGAAGAGTGGTGGAAGACGCGTGGTCTCGCCCTTCCCCTCCACCCTAATGCTGGCGTGCAAGGTGAATGGATCCAGGCTGCATAATCTGCTTTGGGTAACACATTGCGTTCACGTGCACATATCCAGTAAGTGCCTGTGGATGACAGTGGCACTGATGATCACTCGCACCAAAAAAATGATTGAGTAGAAGCTGGAAGGTTCCAGTTTATGAAATAAAACTGAAAGAATTAACATGTTTACCATGACCTAGCAATAGCTAGGGGCAAACTGTCCTCAAACGTTCTTATTCCATTCCATTTCTGCATGTATCTGGTGCTTGTCATAACAGCCCCAGGCAAGTTACAATGAAGAGAGCAACATATGGCATTTGAAGAATGTCAGCACCAAGGAGAGAGTGTGATTTACAAGGGCGCTATCAGAGGAAGTAACGGAGCAAACATTCATGCTAAGATTAAATTGGTTCTACTAGATTGATGTTATTTCTACGTTCTGTGAAGTTTATACTTCCCTTATTATTTTCCTCATCTTCTTTTTCTACTTTCTTTCTTTATTTTCAAAGAGACTGACCACCGTGAGTATAACCCAAGAATAATGGCTGAATGGCAAACTGAAATTCTGTAACTTTCCGCAAGACAAATTTTGATGAGATGTAAAAAAAGCACAGGCTCAGTTTAAGGCCCTTGAGGTATTTCTCATTATGACCAAAGAGGAGACAAGTCACAAATGATCAGTCCTAGTTAAGCAAACTATTTGGTGTTAAATAGAAAAGCAAAATATATTTGGCTCATTTTTTAACATTGAGATCAATTCATTTGAATACATAGTCATGATAATTAGAAAATGTTGATAGTGATTGTATATTCCTTGCAGAACCCTAAAACTAAATTAGACAGCTATTGCTTTGCTATATCTTGAGACAATGCATGCTTTCAACATTTTTCCAGATCACACTTTTTGTTAGGAAAATTAAAAGTTTTAGGATGAGCCCAAATTTTTAGAAAAAAAAAATATAATATATGCATATTTTATATATATATAATACATAGGAAATATATATAATATATAGGAAATATATATATACAAAGGGAAAAAAAATATATATATATATATTTTGTGAAACTAGAAATGTTTCACAGTCCTAGAGGAGCAAGACTGTTCTAAAGGCTTTAATAGGAGTTGTGCTAGAAAGAGGAGTCCGTGGCCAGGAATGTTTGGAAAAAACACTTTGTTTTATGTCTCTCTTGGAGATGTTTGCTTAAGAACAAAATGTCTCCAGTAACCAAATAGGCTTATTTCAGGAAAGATAAATGACTATGGTCATTCCACCTTGTTTAAGACGAGTACATACACCGAAGACAGTTTTCCTTTTATAAAATCCAGATAAATAGATCAACCTTTCAGGTTTTCAAGAAATTTAAAGAAATAAGAGCTATGTGATCTTGCATTACATAGGTCAAGTCTGTGAGCCTTAGATTCCTCATTTGTAAAATGGCCACAATAATATTTAATCCATACGGGTATATGGGAGAATGGTTATGATAACGTATGTAAAAACCTTACCACTTTATCTGGGACATGAATAATAATTAATAATTTGCAGCAATTGTTACTATGATACTCATTGTCATTAACGAATGTAACGATGCATATATAAAGTGCCTGGCACATCTGCAGCACTGAAGGGCAATACTCATTCTTGTTTCCAGGAGTAGGAATTTTCTTAAGCAATTTCTTAGGGCTGATCTGCCCCTTTACCCATGGTCTTCAATCTGGCCTCTCTCTTCATTTGTAACCCTATTTGCTAAGCCTGTGATATTTCCTAGGGCACTCCCTCACCATATGCCAATGTGAGCATTATTAGTAGCTCAAGTCCAGGTCCAGATATTGCTTATCAAATTCCAGAACATCTCTTGACCACATCCTCTGGCCTAACTTTACAGCAATTCACCCCACCTTAGCCCAGACCTGCTTTCATAAACACTCAAATGCTACCTATTTGTGCAAGGCCCCGAGCCAGCTGCTGCAACTTGCAAAGATAAATAAAATTCGATTGCTGCTCTTCCGGGGACAGACAAATAGAACTAACAACATGTTAAGGGCAGGGTTAGGAATTAGACAGACTGGTGGGGATATTACAACGGGGAAATTAACCGACTCTGCCTGTGGAAGCTGTGGGGATTAAAGCAGGACCTGACAGTTGATTCAGGTTCAGAAACAAGCATAGTATATCAACTATGGGACGGTGGAGAGAAGTAATTTTGAACAGAAGAAACAACATGCACCAAAGCTAGGAGGTACCAGTATGGATGACATTTGGGAAAGAGTAAGTGATTCAGAGTAGTGTAATATAGAGTGTCTGGGGGTGGGGGGTGGAGACAGTGGCAAGAGATGATGCCAAGAAAGTAATTTGGGACCAATTTTGAACAGTTTCAAACGACATACTCGGGAGTATTACTTTATTGTAGACGACGGTCAGTTGTTGAACTTTTTTTTTTAGCAGCAGGGTGATGTGACTAAAATAAGGTCTGAGAAAGACAACCTTGTAGTGTTTGGGAAGAACGAATGAGATTAGGGGCAACTGAACCATCTGGAAAGCTGCAGCATCAGGTGGATGCTGCTATTTGGTCAAGGTGTTAAGTGAGGAAATGGCAGAGGGAACAGTATTCTGATTCTAAAGATATTTTAAAAGTAGGTCCTATCATTCTGGGGGACTGGCTGGACCTGAGGGGTTAAATAAAAGGAAGGGTTTAAGAAGATACAAGGGTTTCATCACAGAAGATGCTTCTGGTCTTGAGTTTTCAAAATAAACAAAATACTGATATATATACATACATATATATATATATATATATGTTCTTCCTCTATTAGAAAAAATTATTTTTGATCCATTTCTTGGCAAAAACAGCAATGCGTCAGTGTATCTAATGCAATTCAAATAACAGCCTTGTCTATTTAAAACCTCTTGCAGACTGAAAGAGTTCAGCAAGATTAATATTTTAACTGACAGCACAGAGTCTAGTACATCACAGTTTAGTACCAATTTGTTGGCTGAAAACTATTGTGACCAATAATAGATGTTCCTCCAAAAACTAGTCATGAATGTACAAGATCTAAATATGCACGAGGTCATTTTGCCTCAAGAGTATAACTCAGGCTGGCGTCTACATGCTTCATGGAGATTATCCTTCATTTGTAAAAGCTTGTGGGACACAGTTGAAATTGTCCAGCTCTAGTCAGAACCAATGTATATTTTATATTAGTTCATCCCAAAATTGTAAAAGATTTACATCTTAAGGACTCCAAAATTAGCTTAAGATATTAATGCCCAATAAAAAAAGTAGCTTTACTTTAAAGCTGAAATCAAGGGAAAGCCATGTCCCGGATTGGCAACTTGCCACCAAAGACACAGTGCTGTTCAGGGCTGTTCATGACATTGTTCTCAAGCCAGAGATCAACAGAACTTTGTTGTATTTATTTGAGTAATTATTCTGAAAATTGTGTCTGTGATAGAATGGCTATTTTTGAAATGTACCCTGGGGCAGAAATGATGAGTCCAGAGACAAAATAAACTCATCTTCCATAATTATGAAGGACATGGAGATGAGGAAATCTCAACATTCAGAGTTCAAATTAAGGTATGTATTCCAAAGAGTGCTTTCTTTTTTTGAAATATCAGAATCACTAATATATTTAAAAGCCCAATTACAATGAAAGTCTTAAAAACAAAGTTGTTTGATTCTTCATTCTGAATTTGGATTTCTAGTTTGCTCAAAGGAAGAATTTATTTTAGAATTTCAAATGACTGGACCAGGTTGAGAATAGTTTAGAAGACTCAAGACCGTCTAAATGCTTTCAGTGAAGTGAAGACAGCATGGGAAAGCAACATTTATTTCAGCAGAAATTCCAGGGTTACGCCTAGAGCTGGGAGACTAATCATGAGAAGGAATGATGCAAGGCGGCACTCAAAAGACCCAAATTCGAATCTGGGCATGGCTTTGAGAAAATTGTTTTGACTTGGTGAACTCAGTTTCCTCCTCTGAATAGGGATGATAATATTTACTGGGCCAGATTGCAAACTTTTTTTTTTTTTTTTTTTTGAGACAGAGTCTCACTCTGTTGCCCGGGCTAGAGTGCCGTGGCATCAGCCTAGCTCACAGCAACCTCCAACTCCTGGGCTGAAGCGATCCTCCTGCCTCAGCCTCCCGAGTAGCTGGGACTACAGGCATGCGCCACCATGCCCGGCTAATTTTTTCTATATATTTTTAGTTGGCCAATTAATTTCTTTCTATTTTTAGTAGAGATGGGATATTGCTCTTGCTCAGGCTGGTTTTGAACTCCTGACCTTAAGTGATCCTCCCACCTCCCAGAGTGCTAGGATTACAGGTGTGAGCCACCGCGCCCCGCTGAGATTGCAAACTATATGTGAGATTTACAAACAAGGCACAGAATAGGTTCTTCACTGATAATGCATATATGGCCAAAGCAGCTCACTAACAGTGAAATATTAGGATTGACTTCAGGAGTGCATTGTCCTTGTAGATCTTAATGTTGTGTGCCTGTGCCTACTGCTGAGTGTGAGCACGTATGAGAGAATGCCAAAAACTAAAAAAAAAAAAAAAAGGAAAGAGAATAAGAGGGAGAATGTGGGAGCAAGAGATTCTTCTTGGTAGAGAAAATGATGAGCTATTAACATCTGTGGTAAAGCAGGAAAGAAACTCTAGCTGGCTTTTTCCACCCCTCCTCCCAGGTTCAGGCTTCCCAACGGAGATGGAGGAAACGAGTGACAGAAAAACCATTAATGTCTTCGCAGCCATTCTACGCTGCAGCCTAGTCACGGCCCAGGATTGTTTCTTCTTTCTATCCCCTGAGATAATTTTGAGGCTTTTGGTCCTTGTGACTATAGAGTAAATTCTACTGTAAATTTAAATCCCAATATACTTTAAAGTACTAAATTACAGTGCAAAAGGACATGCCGGAAACACCTTCAGTTTTCAAATTAAGGAAAATACAATGTGCTGAAAGAGAAGCCAGGCCCACGTAGTCACTGACTCTGAGATTCCCAGCTGAACAGAAGGAGGACCCCAACCTGACTGCCCAGCTTTGCGGCTCCTGCTCTGGCTTCTGCTTGTCCCCATGGGCTGCCATCGAGAGGCAAAGCCGTGAATGCCTGTACCAAGGGTGTGCTGCTCGACCCGGCCCTCTCCAGCTTTCCACCCTTGATAAGAGCTGTAGGTGGAGATGGGAGTTGGGGAAAAAGTTCTGTTGTCTTCTCTGCTGGGGAAGCTCAGGGATAAGGCAGTTTTGACACGTTTTCTATCTTGTGCCCAGAAGTATTTCTTTATTCCAGAGATTTCTACATTTCTCCTAATACGGTCTCCAATTCTCTCTAACCAAGGAGTTCAAAACCAATCCAGATCTTCAATATAAAAATCTTTAAGAGGTAGACTTTAATACCTAGCTCACCAGATTTCTGTTAAGATAAACCGTAATACTCTATGGGAAACTTCTGGAATAGGGCATAGCACACAGTAAAGGCTCCATAAATGAGTGATACATCCCCCATTACTGTTACTAGGATTGTCATTGCCACCAAGAAATGCATTTATATTTTTCGCTTGTTTGTTTATGAGAAACTAAAATATAGTCAAGAATCCTGAGGAGAGAATTTGTTCTGCCACTGCCTGAGGATGTTCCTGAGGCATCTGGAGAAACTCTTTAGGGTTATGATCTTATCTTCCGAGATTTTTCGCCTTGTGATTCTTTTCAAGATTACATTTCTGAAACGGAGGCTTGTTAGAAATGTGCTTTGAAGAAGTGAGAATCTTCACAGTGAATTATTAAAAGTTCTTGAGAACATGAAATAAGAGAATAGTGGCAGAGGAGCTGTTAGGTTAATGATATCCTGCCTTTGCATATTCAATGAACGTAGCTCACCTCCCATAAATTGGCTTTTTATGTCAGATGTCAGAAACATGTTCAATTTCACTCCATGCTTGATCCTTATGAGAAGCCTCACGTCAGTGTAAACTTTGGGGTCATTGTTATCCCGACATCTCAGCTCAGGCACTTCATAATTTTGTGTCCCACCACACAGAATATAATTTTCTTCTATTTTGCTAATTTTGTGTGTATGTTTGTGGGGAAATGTCCTTATTCCGTTAACATCACGCAGTGACCAGAACAATGGACCTGCCTATTTGATTGCAAAATGATTTTACACATGCACATGGTTATAACTGTTTTCGGATTTGTTTCTCAGTGTTTCTTAGCACGGTGGTTCTCCAACGGTGGTCCCCATGCTCTGTGAATGTGTGTGAGAATCCTCTGCAGGGCTTCTTCAGACCTCGTGGACCTTGATCTCAGAACATCTGATTTGGTAGGTCTGGGGTGCGGCTCAAGAATGTGCATTTCTAACACATTCCCAAGTAGAGCTTACGCTGTTACTCCACAGACACTTCGCAAACCACCGTCCTAGAGGACTCCTTTCTAGCTGTGGACTTCTGAAAACAGAAGGTAAAGAGTCACCGCTTCCTTTCCTGATATTAGGTCATTAAATATGAAATGTGCACTATTTAATCAAAGGTACAGTTTATTATATCTTAAACAAGAAGCATTACAATTAATCAAAGTATGTGCCTAAACTCCCAACAGAGTTTTGCCATCCTAACAGCAGCTTGTTCACGCCAGCAGTGAAGAAACTTGGAGAGCCAGTGGCAATGAAATGGCAAAGGGCATTTTCCTCAGCTTGTGATGAATGGAATATATTTTCTCACAAGAAGTGATCCAATTCCTGAAAGAAGTGGCAGTCAGTTGGTGCGGGGTCTTGTGAACATGGTGGATGACAGCGAGTTTCCAAGTCCAGCCTCTGTAGTTTGAGCACTGTTGTTTGTGTGACATGCGGTCGAGCATTGTCTTGCAAGAGGACGGGCCTGTCTCTGTTGACCAAACTTGGCTGCTTAATCGCAAGCGTCCTCATCATTTCATCCATTTTGTTGCAGTTGACATCAGCTGTGATCAGTTGACCAGGTTTCATGAAGCTGTAGTGGATAATACCAGCGCTGGACCACCAAACAGACACCGCTAGCTTTTTTTTTTGATGAATATTCGGTTTTGCATTGTATTTTGGTACTTCATCTTTATCCAACCATTATGCTGAACACTTGTGTCAAAAAGAATCCATTTTTCATCACATGTAGCAGTATGGTGTATAAACGATTAGCCTTTTTGTCATGACAGCAAAGAAAGGCAACCGTCAAGATGATTTCTCTGCTGATGCTTGTTTAATTCATGCAGAACCCACCTATCCAGTTTCTTTACCTTGCCAATTTGTTTTAAATGATTCAATATTGTTAAAATAGTAACGTCAAACCTTGCTGCTAATTCATGTGTAGGTTGAGATGGATTCGCTTCCACTACAGCTTTCAGCTCATCACTATCCACCTTGGTATAGGTCAACCACATGGTTCATTTTCAAAATTAAAATCACCAGAACAAAACTGAAACCATCAACGTACCGTGTGTTCATCAGCCACATCCTTCCCAAACACTTCGTTGATATTTTGAGCTGTCTGTGCTGTATTGGTTTCATGATGGAACTCATATTTGAAAATAACACAAATTTTTGACTTATCCATAGTTTCACAAAAATGGCTCTAAAAAATTTGATAGATAATCACAAGCCAAAATGTATGTTTGAAAGACTGCCGATGTACCTTCACAATAAACATAAAACAAGAAGTGTCAAAGTGCAATGTCAGAGATATCAGCTGTCAAACTCAGCACTTAAGGACATCAGACATTTCATACCTAATGACCCAATAGACAACACATTCCATACTGGATTTTGGGTGTACTTTCACTTCCTGTTTCTCACTAAAGTGCTTTGGCAAAGCATGCGCTTTGGTCTTTCTTTTCAAAGTAGAAGTTATTAGTAAACCTTTTCTGTAAAGAGTTGTGTATTAAATATCTTCAGCTTTCTGGATGAATACAGCCATTGGCAATATGCAAATGAATGGCTGTGGCTGTGTTCTAATAAAACTTTATTTAAAGACACTGACATTTGAATTTCATATAAGTCTTGCATGTTATGAAATGCTCTTTTGAATTTGTTCAATCATGTAAAAATATATATTAAAGGAATCTTCACTCTAAGGACATATGAAAGCAGCAAGCAGGACCAGGATCGGCCACAGATATCACTTCAGTCACTCCAGGACAGATCCTTAGATCCAACTTATCAAAGGAGCAATAAGATGCATTTGTGTTACCAGGATAATGCATGACAGTGAGGAAGCTTGCTTTTTTGTGTGCCATACAACACGAGCTTCCATAGACAAGGATTCTTATGGTGGCATCAGAATCACGTAAGAAGATTATCATATTTATAAATTCCATCTTTGCCATCCCTGCAGTACAGATTCTGATTTATTGAGACTGGGAGAAGTGTAACATCTGTTTTACAAATAAACAAACAAGCGAACAAAAACCTAAAAGCATGCATGATTTTAATGCTCAGCAGGTTTGGGGAGCTGCTATCCTTACAGTATCTGGCATGTCTGGCATAGCGTGGGACAGACTAAGTCTTTGATGAATATCAGACATTAGGAAATAGGACATTCTCATTGATCAATCAATTAATAACAACATTCTCTTTTTATATAAAAGTATGATTAAGTCCGTTACTCTATTCACAAGAATGCTTTTATTATCATCTTTTTAAGTTAAAAATTTTATAAAATCTTGCATTTTATTTTTTACTTCTCCCAGTCATTGCATCATCTCTGTAGATAAATATATCTCAGTGTAAACTTAGAGCTCCCAAGAGATTTGTCTTCCTAGTCACTTTGTTGGACAATGATGAAAAATTTTATATATTTAGTCAGATTTTTTGCTTGGACTCTGCATTACAGTATCTTAGAATATACAGACAAGAAGAGAAAACAAAGTACATTTAGTGACTATGAACATAGGAATTCTGCAGGCAGAGCTAATGGAGCAAGTCACTATTCACATCTCAGTGGAATTAAACTTAATCTACCCATTGACTTTTAATCTCCAATTGAAAGTAAACTACTGAAAATAGATTCAGAAAAAATGCCAAACTAAACTGAATATTCAACAAATTTGATGACATTTGTGGCAAATGCTGCTAGACATGAGTTAACCTGACCCCATGCTTTGAGTCATGCTGTTTGTACCAAGAAGGATAGCTCTGCTGAGATATTTTCTTTATTTATGTTTATGCTGCATGAGACAGGTAGACTGAAGAAACATGCAACATGAAGATGCATGTTCTTGAGAGAATGGATTAATTAATGGTGGCAAAGCAATCTCACCCTATTGTACTGCATTATTGTTAAATGTGTTATTGTAATTGAATTACTTGTTCTGTGGGGGAGGAAAAGAGCTCTCTCTGAACATACAATTAATTGTCACTTTATAATTCCTCTGACGCTGTCACCAATCCTGAAACTCTTAATGAATATAAGTTGCAGAAGACCATGGCAGTTTTTGTCCACAGAAGTCCCCAAATCCAGTAAGCGGATGAGTTAGCAGTGGCAATTTTAATCTCCTTTGGCAGCCTTTAATCATGGAAATAGTTGTGATTTGGATTCTAAGACTTTGGTGTCAGTCACTTGATAACTAACCATAAATGTTGCTCTGTCTTTATACCATAATTTTTTCATACAGAAGGTGGATAGAGCTAAGCCATTTGCTTCTCCTACTAATAGGGATTGAGAGCGAAATAAAAATCTCAGATTTTTTAAATTAGTATTATGGTAACTCTTGCCCATTAAAATTTTTGTAATCTATGTCTGTTTTGAAGCTTGAGTCCTCAGTGCTAGATTGGAATGGGGCATTTTTCCTGAAAAATGGGAAAAGACAAAAGCCAAGAATCAAATTCCTCAGGCAAAGCTCAAGTCTGGACAAGCCAGGCAAGCCACTGTTAGCTGTTTATCTCCATAGGAATGGCACAGCCCCAAAGCCTGGGGACAAAGTCTTTCATAGATGTGTTAGACGTCTAAAGACACAGAGTTGAAGAAAAAACAATTTGGAAAAAAAGAGGAAAAAGTGTAGTGCTCATTTCCTTGCATTAATATTAAAAGAGGCGTCTACAACTACATTGTACCCAGTTTAACTTTGCTAATGGTGTGTGGTCTCCCCATTATGCTGCAATCCCTCTCTTGTTTGTGATGTACATCATTAACCACTTCCTCAGATGTACAAAATATCTTGTTTTGTTGTTGTTTTTATTGTTGTTAGTGATAGTTTGCTTTTATTGTATTTTTTTCATAGTGACTTTAGGTCAGTTAAAATTTAAGTTTTGACAGCAAAAGGAATGAAATGGTACCAGACCAAAATCTGTTTATTCCCCTTCCCTGGTTTATGGTTTAAAACATCTCACCATTTGTATGTTTATGTACATTCCTATCTTTTGACATAATTGCATTTTACCGAATTAATCTAAGATATTCTTCGGAGAGTAAGAGGATCATATGCTCTCAAAACTTCATTTGCATTTTAAGGAAGTGATTTTGTTGTTGTTCTTCACTTAAAAGGAATACTTGGCTTTCTTTTAACTTTAGAATCAATTACATCGGGTTTAAATCTTCACTTAGCTTATTTGCTGTGCAGTATTGGGAAAATCACATGTTTTCTCTGGGTTCCAGTTCTCTTACCCCCTCTAAAATGGAAATAAGAATACAATTTCACAGATCTGAGATAAAAAATAAATTACCTAATATTTGAAAGCACCAAACATAGCAGCTTGGCATAAAAAATATTCAAATATATTCTTCTTTAGGCAAAAATAAAAAAAAAAGATAGCAAATGAGACTTCAATGTTCACTTTTCAGATACAATGTCAGCAAGTACAGTCTTACAATCGGTAATCTCTGCCTTTGGGTGGTCACTGCTTGGTGCAATACTCTTGAGTGTGGGCAGAACCTCTGATTTGGTTACAGCCAACAGAATATGACATAGTTGATGAGATGTCACTCCTGTGATTACAAGACTGTCCTTGCTAATGTGATGAAGAAGCCACAGAGTGAAAACTTACATGGCAAAGAGCAGCCCAGCAGCCTCTAGTCATCATGAAAAGCCCCCATCTGAAGACAAGCAAGAAGCCAGGCTCTGAAAACCATAAAATCTCTGCCACAATTACTCAACTGTAGCCTGAAGGCAGCTATAATTTGTAAATAAATGAACACGCTGCATTCCAATAAAATTTATTTACAAATCAAGTAGTGGGCTGCATTTGATCTGTGAGACTTAGTTTGCTTGTCCCTGCACTAGAGAAATGAAAATGTATGTTCACAGGAGTATCTGTGTTTGAAGTATACAGCAGCATTATTCACAGTAGCCCAGAATGGAAGCAACCCAGTATGTCTGACAGGCGAGTGGGTAAGCACACTGAGGAACACCCTTGGAGTAGAATACTACTCAGTGACAAGAAGGAGTACACTCTTGGTGTACAGAATAGCTTGGATGGATCTCAAAGACACTTTCAATGGCGTTATATCGAGTGAAAGAAGCCAGTCTTGAAACCTATATACCATATGATGTCATTTACGATCCTCGAAAACTCAGGTGAAGGACAGCATGTTAGTGTTGCCGGGGTTAGCGGAGGGAGTCATGTGATGAAAGGGGATAACACGCAGGGTTTTGTGCTGACAGAACTGCTCTGCATCCCGCGTGTGGCTGTTACGAGAATCTATACACTTACTAAAATTTGTAGACCTGTATGCCAAAACGAGATCAATTTTACTTTTTCCTTTTCATTTAACAATAGAATTTTAAGATGTCAGCACTTTTTACCCTGTTCCAAATAAGCTTTTTTAAGATTGTATTCTGAGTTCTGGGTCAGGGGTTTGCGTAAAGCATGTTGGAGCTGAGTAGAATGTCTTAATTTTTATTTTGAGGGCGGGTGAGAGGAAAGTGCTAGGTATTTAAGATTAAGGTGTCACACTGAAGCCTGTATTATGGAAGAAGTTAATACTTTCCATTCATCTTGCAAATGTCATCCATGCTACTTATTCTAGTGGTTTGGCTCCAATCTACCTTTCCATAAGAACTTAGTCTATCAATTTTCCTCTATTTTAAAACATCATCATTTTAGGTACCTAACATAGTCAAACTCACAGAAGCAGAGAACAGAATGATGGTTACCAGGGACCCAGGGAGAGGGAAATGGGAAGTTGTTGTGTAACTGGTTTCATTTATGCGAAACGACCGACTTCTAGAGATTTGCTGTATAGTGTGGTGCCTATAAACAACAGTACTGTATCGTGAACTTAAAATTTGTTAAGAGGGCACCCTCATATAAAGTGTTCTTACTATTAATACAAAACAAAACAAAATAAATAAACAAATAAAAATCCTAAAAGAGCAGAAGGAAATGTCTGGAAAGGATGGATATGTCTATTTCCCTGATTGTGGCAATGGTTTCATGGGTGTATGCATATGTCCCAACTCATCTAAATGTATAAATTAAATATATGCAGTTTATTATATAATAATTATATATCCATAAATCTGTTTTAAAAAAAAATAATTGACACTCTCAGAGAATTGTTTTGGAGATTACTGGCTTCCTAAGACCTTCACGGCTCATTTCAATTAATTCTTTGTTATGGGTGAGTTCATGTAGTAAGACTTCCGGGATCCAGTTTCTGAAAGGAAAGGATTAACTTACATAAATTCTCAATATCTGTTTATTAAGAAATGTCTGATATTCCAATATTGCAAGGACATTAGAGTAGGACAATCTAAATGTAAGGAAGTTCAGGTTTCAACATTTTCTGATGGTTTCACCTCAAGGAGTTCCCAGCACCTAAACACTACTACAACGAGCACCAAGAGTAAATAGTGATTATTTTCTATTTTTAAGTTTTTATTGTGCGTGTGTGTAACACACCATCTGGAACTACTGAACATATCCTCAATTATGCTTTCATCCCCTTTCCGTACTCAGAAAACATTAAGGTATTTCTCCATCTACTTGTGAAGCCAAACATTGGGCTATTGCTGTTATTGGGCTATTAATTAAAACTCTAATATTCCTTCCAATATTCAACAAATATTTAGCAAGATACTTCCATCTGCCAGGCACTGAGCTAGATACTGGGGCTACAACACAAGTAACACCGATGTATGTGTACTGTCAAGGAACTCATAGCCAAACGTGGGGCAGACTTTCATAAAATTATCACAAAATGAAGATAAAATTTGAGATTGCTGGAAGTTCTCAGAAGAGAAAAGAGAAAGCATTTCATGTAACGCATTATACTTCTCAAAGTTCATAATTAGCCACAGAAAACAATGGGAGGCACTTTTATCCCTTTTTGGCTGAGGAGAAGGTTCAGCTATGTGGAAATTCAGAGGCTTGTCAAAAGTGAAGCCAAGGCTTTGGCTTCCCTAATTCCATGCCCTTCCACGATAGCACATCACCATAACCAATTCCAGAGAAAGAAACATTGGATTTTTACCCATCTAATTATCTGAATGTTTTGGAATGGCTACACTATATCAAGGAGTCAATGTTAAATACGTCAAAGTGTCAGGAACATTGAACAAAAACTGGCAGGCAAGAAGGTGATTCAGGTAGTCAATCCCAGATGTGTGCTTTGGCTGGAATGTGTATTCTCAGTGAGTTTAGAGAAAGAGAGAATAAAAAGATAACTTCCCATTTACAAACACAGAATATGATAATTAGAATTACAGAGATTACTTCCATTCTTGCTTTCAGGAAAGAAAAAAAAAGCCCTCTTCAAATCAGTTCAATATAGTCTTGTTATTAGAGAGCATTTAGCAAGCTTCAGTATTTCAAGCCAGATGGTATTCCTTAAGGATGTGAGAAAGGAGATTTTTAACTGTAACCTGAATAAATACTGGTAATTTTCACCATCATTATGTATGTCTTTTTTTTTCCTGAACCAAGGAGTTAAATACAATAATGACATATATAATTAATGTCAGTTTTAATTCTCTAATCTTAAGAGGCTTATTCACTGCAAAATTACATTTGTCTACAGATGATTATCTTTTCTCCTAAACTAGCCTCAAGAATAAGCTGCTATAATTGAACTAAATATGCATATATTCAGGTTATTTTTCACACTTTGGAAGTCAATTTGCATGTGTTAGAAAGCTTCCTATATTATTATAGGAAGTGAATCCTGTAATTAGTATTTGGGTAGATTCCCTTCAAAATTAGTGTCTGAGCTTTACCAAGACATTTAATATCTCACAGTTCACCTGGAAAGCTGTGAAGACAGATTCCCACCCACCCGCCCCCAGGAGGCATGGCTACTACTTCTATTGCACCGGTTGAGAATATGGTAGAATAAGAAGCTGTTCTTCTTAAGCCTCTGTTGTGCACCATTAACTGTGCTGGGTACTGAGGAATAAAAAAAATTGAAACACAAACAGCTCCAACAAAAACCACACCATCCATGACCTCTAGTACTATATAATCAGTGGGAGAGACAAATAAGTCTCTTATATAGTTCTGTAACTATAATACAGAAACAAATGTGATGTGACCATGTCCTGCACAGACAGCAGAGACCTAATTCAGACCCACTAGAGAGAGTAGTCAAACAAAGCCCCAAAAGGAGGTCACACTTGAGATCAGTTCTGAAAAGTAGGCTTGAATTGAAGGAAATAACCAGTTTGGCAGAGCATAGGATGTGAAGTGAGTAGGATCAGAAGATAAAGGTCCACTGCAGTCTCTATTGTAAAGGAATTTGCTTGCATGTTTAGGAATCTGTATTCAGTAAGCAACATCATCTAGGGGTATTCCGCAGCGAAATCAAGTGGTCTAATGTCTCTGGCATCTGAACATCGACTGTCTTTGAGAGCAGCTACTATGACTTAACAGATAAGTGATAGCCTAACCTTAAATAGTGTTGGAGAGAATAAAAACATGTGAATCGCATCAAATCATATTAAGGATGTATAACAATGTGACGTCAAAGGCCTCTCAAGGGTGCTTTCCAGATTCTGGACTTGAAAGAGGGGTAGAAAGGGGAACATAGAGGGGTCCGTGGGAGAAAAGAGCTCTGTGGGGGAAATGATGATTTCAACTCTGGATATGTTGTGTTTGTGGGTTTCTTTGGAATATGTAAGCAGAGTTGTTCAGAAGCCAGATCAGAATTAATTGCCACCCTAAAGGTCCAGGAGCAGTCATATTTGGGATTAGAACTTTAACATATAAATTTGGGAAGGACACAAACAGTTCATATAATAACAACCCTGATGGAAGCAGAGGAGGGACACACTTGTAGCCCTGGCTTGGGCAGGCAAACACATTACATATAACCAAAATGTTTGTACCTCCATAATACCGTGAATAAATTTTAAAAAAATAAATAACTAAATATTAAAACATAAAAATAATCAACCCTGGGTACAGAATTTAGGTTCAAGGCCTCAATTTGAGTTGGTAAAACACAATGAGAATTTCAATGGATTTCTGCAAAATATATTTCTTCCCTTTACTTCTGTACTTTAACCCAAAATTAGCATCAAGAAATAT
>CAUYRT010093824.1:0-50629 GCA_963574885.1 Lepilemur ruficaudatus
GTTCATTCATCCATCCGTTCATCCGTCTCTCCATTTATCACGTGCAGTGAGCGTGCCTCCCCCGTCTGGTCACGGGGGACCCAGCAATGAACAAAACTGACACAGCCCTGCTTTGTGGAGCTGACCTTCTAGTGGGTAAGCAGCAGGCGTCTGCGTGAACGGTGCCTCCTGGGGCTGTAGGCACAGCCTGCACCCCAGCTGCATGCTGCGAGCCAGGGTCTAATCGACGTTGGGGCCAGGTCCGGGCTAGGGATGTAATATGGACATGATAGTTGTGACTGTGCTGGCTGCCTGGGAACCTAGGACACCGCCAGGGGCTATGGTACTTGTACTCACACTGTTTGGGGGCAAGTCCTTAGTCTGTAGTCCTGACTCTGCTGGCTGCAAAGAGCCTCGGCAGTTTCCTCCAAGACGTGCAAGGCCAGGGGTCAGTCAGCATAATGCTTGCTCCTTGCACTTGGGACAGCGTCAAGATGGACGGGTTCCTGTGTGCTCGCTCTCTGTGCTGTGCCAGTAAAATCAGTAACATCAGAGAGTGGTGCGGGCTCACTTTTGCCAGTATAGACCAGGAAGGTCTGAGAATTAGCAAAGTTTTCACAAACTTATAAACTTGGAACGTGACCTCAGCGGGTTCCTCCTGCGTCCGACAGGGCACAGATGTGGCTGAGAGTGCACTTCTAGCATCTACGAGAAGGGGTCACTGCTCTGGATCTAGGGGGCGGGGCGGCTCCAAGATCAATATTTGATGAGACCATCCTGCCTCTGAACAGCTTTCCATGGTCAGTCTTTGTCATATCAAGTCATCAGTGCCTGAGACTGTCACTGTCACTTGCAAATATATCCCCAGCACCTAGCCCATTGCAGGATGGCTGGGCCAGCAAATAGATCATTTGATAGGTGAGCCAAAACTTGTTCCCATCCAACTTCCACACTGGTATCCATTCTGTCCTCTGGAGGCAGCTGGGAGTACAGGAAAAAACCCTGGACTTTGGGACGGGGGGACAAGCACTGGTACTTTTAGCTGCATGACCTTGGACAAGTTATTTACTGACCATTCTGAACATCTGTCTCTACCTCTAAAGTGAAAAGAACGTCTACAGAGCCTCAGGATTCTTGCCCCAGTGATGTGAAATATTGCATGCTGCTTCGGCAGGTCAACCCAGAAATTCCTTTGTTCCCAAGATCTTGGAGATTAGGAAACAAAAGAAAAAACAATACATCTCAGAAGCAAGGTTAAAAGACAAGCAACTGACACATACATAACGAAAGGATTGCTGTTCAAAGAACTCCTAAAAATTCGTAAGGCAGTGATGATCGATGCAATGGGACAGTAGGAAGGGACACAAGCAGGCAATTCACAGAATGAAAATGGCAAATTAAATCAGAGACATATGCTCAATCTCACAAGTAATAAGAAAAATGCAAATTCAAAGCATCAATGTAATATTTTTTCCTCTACCAGATTGGTAAAGCTTACAAGTGCCAGTGTTGGCAAGGACACTAGGACAAAGTACTCTTTTACCTTGTTGGTGTGATTAAAAAGTGGTTCAGCCTTTTGGAGGAGCAGTTTTGGCTGGGCCTATTAAAATAAAAAATGTCTATACTCTCTACCTGAGCATGTCCATTTCTAGCTATTTATCCTGGAGAAATACCTACACTGTGGACAGAGAGGTCTATGCAAGGACGGTCCTGACAGTTTGTTTGTAATGGCTGGGAAATAGGAACCATCTAACTGTCCATCAGCCAGAATAGTTAAATAATTGATGGTTCCTTCATACTAGGAAATACTTTACAAAGCTTAAAAAGAGTAAGAGAGCAGTCTGTGTACTCAGGAGGAAGGCACGTATCATGCGATCCCATTTATGTCTAAGAAACCAAAGCCGTAAGGGTGTTCCACAGATCCGTGTGGAGTAGCAGTACTCTAGGAGTCTGGGTCTCGGTCTTTGTTTTGCACCTTCGCACCACCCTCCCTTCCCAGGCCTGCCTTCCTGGCCCTGAAGGTCTTGGCAGGTTGTGGCCGGGGCAGTGGCTGCACCTGCGCGCTGGACTCCACAGGGGAGGGTCCACGTTGGCCCTGTAGAAAACACACCAAGTTTTGTGGTGAAGATGGCTTTTTGTGTCAACGGTGCCCAAGGGTAGAAGAAAGCAGTACAAAAAAAAATGTCGCTCCACGTAAGAAGACGCTCCCAATATAAAAGGAGCTCAGAAACGAAGGCTGGCTGGAGGGAGAGGAACTCTGGGCTGCCCGGGCTGTGCGTGCGGACTCCCCGACGCACGTTCTCTGAGCAGAAGAGCTGGCCGGTCCTCTCCGGGATTTAAACCGGGCTGGGGTGTCTGTCTATCTCTCTGTGTCTTTCTCCCTGTTCCTGTCTGCCACTTTCTCCACTCCCATCCCCTTCCATTTTCCATTCTCTCCTTTTTTTTTTTTCTTTCTTGACTGTTTGGTGAGTAGCGTAGACCTGGCCTAATGGAATCAGTATGCAGCAGGGCTGCCTGTGCAACCAGGCCTCCTGGTCCTTCTAGGATCTGCTGCTCCCTTGACTAAATCATAAACACACGGGTGATAGTCCAGAGCCCAGAGTCCTCAGGGGCACTCTGACCTTATGGCATTTGGGGGCTGATGATTATCAGCAGTTTCAGTTTCCTTAACCTCTTATGGAAGCTGCCACACTCTGGCTTCCACACTGGCTTCTCAGTGTGTGCCGGGGGATCCAACTGTCTGCTCTCTTCTGTCCCCTCCACTTGCACTGCGCCCACTAACCTAAGAGACCCACGTAGGCTGAGCTGCCCCAACCCCAAAGATCACCACAGTGACACCTCCAACTGCTAGATAGCCTGGCCTGTGTTTAGATGAATGCAATCACCTGGGTATGTTCCGCTTTTGTTTCTTTGTATCTTTTTGCACCTGGCTTCTTCCAGTCAACATTGCTTAGCAGATTCATCCACAATGCTGCATGTGTTAATAGTTATAGATCTTCCTTCTTGCCGTCCCGTGTTCCATTGTGTGAATATACCCCAATTCATTCATCCATTCTTCTGTGGAGGGGCACATCACGGCTGTCACTTTGCACGTATTTATGTGGTTGATTAGGATTAGTTTTCTCCTCACGAGACTGTAACTCCATGATGACAAGAACCTAGTCTACTTTTTCTCATTACTATAACCCAACGCTTAACACAGTGCTGGATCCAGGGGAGGGAGGGAGGGAAGGAGGGGAAGATGTTGCTACAAGCACACCCAAAGATAACACACTGCTCCCAACCCAGGGTCTGTTTCAACAATGAAATTAAATAATAGCCCAATTCCTGCTTGCTATAAGCTACTTCTATCCTTACACATTTCATGTTTAATTAAACCCCTAGGCTCTTAAATGATTCCTGCTTCTTATTGCTAATATTTAGATGTTGTTAGTAATAGTTTCCAGGTACTAGAAGTCTCTGGCTCTCTCAAAGTACACTGCTAACCAAGATTCTAGTTGCCCAAGGAGGGGCCATAAGACAGAACATTATCATCTTCATATCATCAGCATTCTAGAGATAAAAACCTCCCGATTCAATGAAATTATATCTTCAATTTTCTTTATAAAATATGCACTGAAAGAAAAAGAGACACGACAAGAAAAAACAAAACTCCTGTGAAATACGGAGCACAGAAACCGTGGGGACTCCTGGCCACGGTCCCGACCAGACAGTCAGGCCGTGGGCAACGGCCGTGCCCGAGATCAGCCCCACACTCCACTCCGGAAGGGCTCTCAACTCCACCTCTGATGGAGGCTGACAAGAGCAAGTCACCGCACTGCCACACCAAAACAGAAACTTGCAGAAGGAAGCAGCAGCCCTTAGCTGGGACGTGCCGCTCATCACTCCCGTAAGACACACGGTCAAGCCTAATGATAATAATCCAGGAAGTGAAACCCGCTCACAGGGAGGGGCCTGCGAGAGGGGAACCAGGACAGCTATAACGGATCTCAATAGATAATCCCGGCTCGTAGAAAAACCGGGGGCGATGGATGTGGAAATGACAGTGCAGGTCAAATATGTCTGCTTGGAAAGCCACTTAGTATGTGTGCCAGAACCGGGGGAAGCATGTAATTGAAAAGAATTTGTAGCTTAGTCTCATTTTTTAAAAACTAAAAAAATTTAATATATATAAGCATAGGAAAATAAAATGGAAAGATCTAGACCATATGTAGCAAACTTAGATGTCTGCAGAATCCAGTTGGGAAACGAATCAGGTTGGCTTTTTCTCAAAGTCACCCAGTTGTCACCTTGCAGAATCTCAGACTCTGATCTTCCAAGTTGGTTGTTTTTGGTGCAAATCTGGAATTAGATGTTAAAACTCCTTATTTTTAAATGTTTCCGACTAATTAGAGTTTTTAACCTGCATGGACTGCCAGTTTGCAACCTCTGATATGAACCCAAAATGACTTTCGCTGGGTGGTGAGATTTTGTACTTTTTCTTTCTTCCTATTTATCTGTATTTTCTCACTTTACCTCAATAGAAGGCATTTCCTTTTAACAATCAGTAGTGGAGAAAACAAAATAATTCATAAAAGGACAAAAATAATTTAACTATAGATATTGCTCTTAACTTTGTAATTAGAGAATATTCAGTTGATCGTTGGTAGCTAATCAAAAAATAGCATCGGCCATACTTGGGGCTACTTGATTGTTCATAAAACCGCCGGGGACCAATGCCTGTGATGAGGACAGGCTGAGCCCCAAGAAGAGATGACAAGGAGGAAAGGTGGGAGGTCGTCCCTGGTGTGCTGTGGACTTTAAACATGAGGATGCTCTGTGCCGGCTTCTGTTAACGCAGAGCCCTGTTGTGTGTTCCTGAAAGTGACCTCATGCCTGGGAGACCCCGAAAGCAGCCAGCTGACCTAGCAGGAGAAAGGAGAAACCTTCTGAGGGCAAGTTCCCAGAACAGTTGCTCAATAAAATCAGATGGAACGCTTAAACTCAGTTTAGCAGTTACCCAAAGCACAGCTCCCTGCCCCAGCTCTGTTTACCAAATGTGCCTTTTGCCTTTAAAGACACAGGTGGTGACGTGGATGTGAATGTAGGAGTCGCTTTAGACGCAGTATGTGCTGTTGAATATTCAGGTTTTGCTTATTTTCTTCATTCCCCACCCCCCACCCCCACTGTAATTCCCTGGATCATCACCCATCATGCAGATGTGATTCTTAGGCATTTTCTAATGTTGCTCTTTCCCTAAAAAAGTAATCAAAACAAGGGTTTGAGCTGCATTTGAACTGCAAATAAGTTTAGCATAAGATGCAATTATTTGCCTCAAAAAAAAAAATCAACTGAGACAATTTGGACATTTGAAAGGCTTGAATTATCCTTAATCAGAACTCAGAGTGGCGTCCATTCCAAGGATTAAAATAAGCTAGGACTCAGCCCTAGCTGATAATAGCCAATTTCTTTAAAAAAAAAAGAAAGAAAAAGAAAAGAAAGGAAAACAAAAGTTTTTGAAATGCTAAAAGTAGGTCAGGCACAGTGACTCAAGACCCGTAATCCTAGCACTCTGGGAGGCCAGGGTGGGAGGATCAGTTGAGCTCAGGAGTTCAGGACCAGCCTGAGTAAGAGCAAGACCCTGTCTCTGCTAAAAATAAAAAAAAAAGGAAAAATTAGCTGGGCACGGTGGTGTGCGCACCTATTGTCCCAGCTACTCAGGAGGCTTAGGCGGGAGGATCATTTGCGCCCAGGAGTTTGAGGTTGCTGTGAGCTATGATCTGGCCACTGCACTTTAGCCTGGGTAGCAGAGTGAGACCCTGTCTCTGGAAAATGAAAAGAAAAAAAAGCTAAAAGTAGTACATACTCATTGTAGAAAATTTGGAAAATAAAGGAAAGTTAGACGGAAAACAAGACTCATAATCTCGTCATATAGACACAAATGCAGTTAATATCTTTTTCTAGTTTTTTCCTCTGTGCCTTTTTTTCTTTAGGCAGAATCATCTCATATATCAACTTTTATGTCCTGCTTTTTAATTTAACATGAAATTTTTCTCATGTGACTCTCTGTCAGAATGTTCTTTTGCAGTATATAATATTCTACCATAGTGGTGTGATATTATTCCTTTGATCCTTTTGTTCAACATTCAGATTTTTTCTAATTTCTCACTGTCATAAACAGTTTTGGGGAACCACGTTGTCCTTCAGATCTGTTCTGTATTTTAGATTCTTTTTCTAAACAGGTTTGTGGTTGGAGGAGGGGAGTCAGTGTGCTGTTGTAGAAAGGGCGTAGACTTCTGGAGTAGATGGGTACAGATCCCATCCTGACCCTGCTGTTTTCTTGCTCTGTGACCACAGGCAGCTTGTTAACTGTTTGTACTTTACTTTCTCCATCTGCATGGCAGGGCAGTATCACCCCATTTGCAGGGTCTCTGTGAAGTTTAAAATAATGACTGTGAAGTTCCTGGCCTCTATGGGGACATGTATGCCAGTTGGTATGCTGTCTGCTGCAAAGAATAGAAGCCCTGATTGGCAATGACCTTAGAATCAGACACACCTGCTTTGGAGTGAGTCATTCTGGAGCTATCTGTAACCTTGGGCAAGTTAACATTTCTGAGCCTCGGTTTATTCATTTGTAAAATGGGGATAGTGGTACAAAGCTCATAAAGTGGTTTTTAGGATTAAATGAAATTAACAAACTATTATATGTAAAGCATTTTGTATAGTGCCTGTAATGCAGCTCGTCCTTAACACTTGATAGCCATTGTCGTTATTACTGTTACTACTTTTATTGTCTTCCCTGTTGTTACCCAAGCTGTAAGTGAGCTGACTCCAGCTGCTGCAGAGATTAAGGAGAGACCTTGCTTCATTTGCAAGTGGTGGTGGGAGGTCATAGAAGCTTCTAGGAGGAAGTGGGGCCTGACCAGTCTTAAATGCGGGGATGGCACCAGCCAGGTGGATGAGTGGGGCAGAGAATGTGCCCGCAGAGAGTGTGCTGCGTGGCCCAGAGGCGAGAGCAAGCTGGGTGACCTATGGACAAGGGGTGACCGGGGTGGGATGGCCAGGACCTTGCTGTGAGGGCCGAACCAGCACAGACCCTGAGAACATCACCCCAATCACTTGAGCCCCGGGGGTGCGTGAGGATGAGAGTTTTAGATTTATTAGATTGTTAGAAAATGTATTAGAAAAAGCAGATTTATTAGAACTGCTTTATTAGAAAAAGCAGATTTCTTTCTGCTTTTTCATTTAGGGTCTGCTGCTTTTTCCTCTTCTTTTTTCTCTTTACATTGAAGTTATTGATCCACAGTGTGTGAATGATGTTCTCCAGCTCTCTGGTATAAGGAAAAAAATTCAACTTTGATGGAACACATAAAAAAGTGAAATCAACTCATTCCCCCTTTAAAAAAAAAGTTGACCTTTTACAAAAAGTTTGAGAAAATGGGTCCATCTGTGTAATGTAAAGTGCGAGTTTTTTCTCTGAGTTGAACAAAGTCAGGAAATAGTCAAGTGAAAAACCTTTTCTGCTCCAGAGCATTAAGAATTCAGGGCCCTGCTCTTGCGCCCAGGGTCTTCCGAGCTGTTACCTAACGCTCAGCTGGTGCCATGAGGTCAGATGATGATCATGATGTAGGCAGAGCTCCAGTGCTTCTTTCTGA
Source organism: Lepilemur ruficaudatus (assembly GCA_963574885.1). NCBI lineage: Eukaryota > Metazoa > Chordata > Mammalia > Primates > Lepilemuridae > Lepilemur > Lepilemur ruficaudatus. The sequence continues at coordinate 7,614 of CAUYRT010093824.1, forward strand.
AAGCATATTTGTTCGTTCCTTCATTCCTTCATTCATTCTTTCAACCCAACAGCCACTCAACATGCTAGCAGATCTTCGTTGAGCACCTGGGGGCCGCCGGGCCTGCCTCTGTGCCCTGGGCAGCAACTGATGAGGCCACCGAGACAAGGTGCCTGCTCCCCGGGCATGGAGGCTGAATAAACAAATAGCGCTGTGGCTTTATTTAGCAATTAGTACGGGAAGGAAATGAAATGCAGTGATGGTGGAAGGGCCCAGGCGTGCTTGGTGGAGGCTGCTGTAGCTGGGTGCTTGGCAGGGTCTGCCTTCACTGGTCACTGGTTGGGGCAGAACTTGTGTGTGTTGGCGTCTCAGACTGGGCGGATCAGCCCTCCCCATTCACAGATTGAATGGTTGTCACTACAGCTGTTTGTACATCTTTGCATTCCAAGTCATGACCCTTGTCCTCGGGGAACATTATGGTCTCATGGAGGACACATGCACTTTTAGGGTAAACACTGTCTTTGTAAATAGCTGCAGTGGGTAAGGGGCACCCAGCGGGACTGCAGGAGTCCAGGGTTGGGGCACTTAGCTCAGGCTGTGGTGGGGGAGTGTCCAGTCAAGACACACCTTCTGGAGAAAAGGTGGCTGGGGCTGGTAGAAGTGGGATGGGGCAAGACGGGCGGGCAGGGCACCCCAAGAGAGGGAGCAGCAGGAAGCAGGGGCCGTGGAACAGCGCCCCGCGTCAGAGGTACAGCTTACGGGCCCAGGGTCTGACCTTTGGTTGAAGTCTGTGCCTTCCCTTGCCAGTGACGGTAACTTGGTTAGTTTAAATGGGGGAGGGGGAAGGTAGGGGAGAGGGTGATTGGCTCATACAGCTAGAAGTGTCCCCTGGAAGCTCCCAGAATGAAGAGGACGGCAGGCGTCTGGGCCTTTTGGCCAGGGGACAGGACTTTTCACCGTCACAACCTCCTGTGTCTGTCTTCTTGGACTGGTCACATGATCTGCCCTCCCAGTTGAACAATGCCCATGGGCAGAGAACTTTCAATGTTTCCCTGTGCCTCAGTCTTAGGGAGGGGTTTTGGCGGACTCCCCTTGGATGGACTTAGCCACCCCGTGGACGCAGCGCACGGGGAAGTGTGACTGGCCGGGCCTGGGCCATGACGTGGGCAGAGGGTGGGGTGCGTGGCAGAGCCCCCAGGACTGCGTGGCATGGGGAGTGGGCTCTGAGTGGAAGGAGCGCCAGGCAGAGAAAACCAGCTGTGTTCTTCTGAAGAGTCATGTTGTCCCTGTTCCTTGCAGAACATTGCAGAGTCTATTCCACCACGGTAATTACATCTGTCTGTGTCTTGGCCACGGTTCTGGGCAGCTTTTGTCAGTGTAACACCCCCAGCCCAAAAACAAGAAAAGAACTATCTTAAAGGGAAATAATGATCTACGTAATGAGCCTCCCTCTTCAGCTTTTTAATGTCCACTAAGTGGAATACGCCCTTCAGAAGGTCTTACAGGAAAACAGTAAGAATTGTGGACATCAGAAGCCCTGTTCAGCTTTCTGGTGTTTTCGTGAAAATGACTCCAGAGCCCAGAGTTGTTAAAGAAACGACCGAGCTCATTCCGCAGCCGTCCCTCGTTCTCCCAGGCTCATTCCTGAGTGGCCGTTCCATTCTCGACGGGCGTTTGGCTCACATCGCTCGCTTGGGCTGTGGAATCAAATACGCTGACTTCTCTGGCGTGGCCTCAGGCTATTTATCTCATCTTCTCTAGGCCTCAGTTTCCTTCTCTATAAAATGGGGATAATAACAGGACCAAATTCGTAAGGTAATGTTAATTATTGACCAGAGTGTCTACAACACAGTAAGCACCCAGTGCCTGTTCTTGTTTCTCTGTTTGCCCAAAATAGGAAGTGGCTGATCTGTGAGCACTAAGATCAGAGACCTGGGCCCTGAGAACTGCAGAGCAGGGTGTTGGTGGGGAGTGGGGGAGGGGAGAGGGAGCTGTTGCCAGTGTCCCTTCATCCCTCCTTTTGTGCCTTGTCTCAGGTCCAGAGTGTCTCAGGCCCAGAAATGTCCTCACCCCACCCCCAGCAGGGCCTCATGATGACCCACAGGAAGTCACTACCCCCGAGCGCTAGGGACCCTCAACAGCGCTGCAGAGCGTGCTGATGGGGCTTTCCTGCTGCCTGCATCTGACACCGGGGGCCCTGCTGACCCGACCCCAGGAGAGCAGGAGAGCAGGGGACAGGTGGGCTCTGTCTGCTCCAGTCCTGTGAGCATGTTCACGTGATCCTCTGAGGCAGGGCTGGAGCAGGAGTGTGCTCCAGCTTGACGTTGCCCGCTGTGCCAGGGCGGTCCCTCTGTGCTGCCGCTTTGCGACGTGCCACAGGTGAGACATCAAGTCTACCCCTCAGTGTCCCGTCGCGAAGGGAGCCAGCACTGGGTGCCTTTGGTGTCAAGGTTGAGTATCAAAGAGGAGATCGGCCCCTTCCAAGGGTAGAGCTGTGACTGGGTTGCATACAAGGAGCTTGACCTTGGACCAGTCTGCCAGGTTCTGGTTGGAGGGATCACGTCTCCACCCAAACCGGTGCAGCGGCTCCTCGGGGCAAGGTTACACCGACACTCTCAGAGAGAAATTGGTGCAAGTGACGACGGATAGGACCCACCTGGGGTTAGCCAGTGTCCAGAGTGAAGACACTCTGCAGGAGCACACTTCCGCCGTACATCTGTGTCTTAAAATTCCGAGCTGTCGTCTCTCTAGATTAGAAAAAGATCCCGTTTATCATGCCAATGGCTGGCAAGGAGATGGTCAAGGAGTTTACTCGGTAAAGTAAACTAGGGCGCAGCCCCTCCTTCTAGCACCATCTTGGAGGCCATGCTGTGGGAAGGCCTATGCAGAGGCTCTGGGAACCTGCCCTGCCCCAGAGAGACTGGGCGTGGCTTGGGTCACCTCCATTTGTATGAATCCTGTAGGTGTCTCCTGGGACACAGCTCTGTCAAGACACAGTTTTGATACATTTCCTCCTGGATCAGCACAGTTCCCATCAGGCCCTGGGTCCATCCAGGGGCATAGTCTGGGGCCTCAGCCTTGATTTTCTCTTGCTTTGCGACCTGGAGGCCCCAGCCGGGACGTTGGCACATCCTTGGGCTGCTACTGTCATGCATGATCCTGTGGCTCCCTGTGCAGAGCCGGCCACCACATGGTGAGGACATGCCTCATCAGTTCCCCCGGCCCCTCCGGGCCTCAGGCAGGTTGTGATGATGGGCTGTGCCCAGTTTTGCCACCCCTGGGCTTGACCCTGGGGTTGGGTTTTAGGTCTGCCTGGCTCTGGGGTGCTGGTAGGATTGGGTGAGTGAGGGGTCTGTGGTGCTGAGTCAGGGGCCCACACAGCCCATGGGTTTGATATGGGCAACGCGACGTCCCTGAAGGCTGATTTCCCAAAGGGGATGGAAGCTGTTTTCCTGGCCATGCCGGAGAGCACCGCCATGCTCCGCTCCAGGCCCCGTGAGCGGCACCCCGCGCAGGTGAGGGCCACGGCTCCTCCCAGGCTCCCGGCACTGGCTCTCGCCAGGAAGTGGGGTTAAGGAGCGCACAGACAAGCGTTTCTATTCAGAGAGAGGGGAAGGAATGAAGACAGGAACACGGCACCATTTTTAGTACAAGGAGATGGTGACAGCTTGGTGTAAGTGCAATGCGTGACATTTCCATGCGTAAGGTGTGCTGCTGCCTGGTGGAGTGGGGAGCAAGCACCTGGCTGCTTTCCTCCCTGCCAGATACCGTTTCAGGAAGTCGCCGTGGTTGCTCAGACAGACAGGCACATCCCTGACTGCTCAGGCACTGGCTCGGGATTCAGGACAGCTGAGGGGCCTCTCCGAGCTCCGGTTATGCCTGCAAGGACTCTGGCGGTCCTCGGCCCCTGGCCAGCGGCCATGTAGCCATCATCCCAAGGTGCTCTCTGCCTAGGCGACCTTGGCCGTGCCCTTTCACTTCACTTTCCGTGTCTGTGAACTTGAGGGGTGGCGAGGGTGCTTTCAGTCCCACCCCAGGCCTGACATCTCTGCACATAGGAAAGTATCAAACCTGAGATCTGAAAGGCGGAAAGATAGATAGACAGCATGTCCACAAAAAACTGTGGGTTTTCTGTTAACTGAAATCCTGTGCTGTTTCAATGCAGCCAAATGAATGAGAGGTATTTCTTTCTCCTTTTCTTGCTATTTTTCTTTCTTTCTCCCTTGTTCTCCTTTTCTTCCTTTCCTATTGTTTTTCTTTTTATGTTCATTCATTCATTCTCTTTAACTTGTGAGTACCTACAAGGTGCCACGTACTATGCTCAGTGCCAGGGATGGAGTGACGGGCCTGAGGCCCTGGGCACTGTATTCCCCATCTCTGGGAGAGAATCGGGTGTTCAGACCATTGGGAGGCAGGGGTCAGGTGTGGTGAGAGGGGGCCCTGGGGCAGTGGGGTGCAGAGCTGGGTTGCCTGTGCCTGGCATGGGAGTCAGGGCCCTTTGTGGAGGGCAGGCCACACCGATGACACAGACTGGCAAAGAAAGGGAGGGGCAGGGTGGGGCTGGCAGCAGGACAGCGTCTCCGTCCCCCTGCCCTGCGAGTTAGTCGATCCCAGGCCTTACCCGTCCGACCCTGGCTCCTTCCTCACCCAAGCTGCCCCCTCCCCAGCGGCAGGACCCAAAGGCTCTGGGCGGGGCCAGGAGCACAAAGGCACCCTGATCTGTCCCTGCCCTCTGCCCCTTCCTCCTTTAGGAGGAAACCTGAACAGTGCACGCTGGCTGCTAACACTTAATGTCTTTTTTTTGCCAAAGCATCAGTACAGTTAGGGCTGTCCTTTCAAACCACTCTGAGGGGCACCCTTCTCCCTGTCCCCGGGCCACTACCTGGCATGTTCCCATTGTGCTTGCCACAACTGCCCCAGCCTAGGGCCCAGCAGCTGATCCACCTGCTGCCAGGCCCTGCTCTCCCTGGCGAGGGGTGGATGTGGAGCCCGGGGCTGCAGGCTAATGGAGGTTTACTCTTGACCTTTCCACACAGCCCCAGGGGGACCTCTGGGCTGTCTTCATTCTTGTCACCAGGCAGGGGGTGCAGTGCCAGTCCTACCAGTTTCCACCCAAGGAGTAAGCTCTCCTTGGGGTGCTATCACCAACTTAAAAGCCCAGCTTGGTTCAGCATGTCCCCTCCCCCTTTATCGTCTTTCGGCTGTCCGTCCTTCTCCTTCCCTCCTCTCTGCCACCTGGTTCCCCCACCGAGGGACTCTTCTCTCCCACAGACCCGTCTTTTCAGTGGTTATTTGGTCTCACCCTCTGCCCAGGCAGGAACACGTAGCAGCCCAGATGTGGGCGTTCATCACGGACTTGCCCACGAGGCTGCACTGTGCTGGGCGTCGGGTATGTGGTGCGGGGAAGCAGACACGGTTCCTGTTCTCATGGAACTTTGAGAGCTTTCATGCGAAGGTAAGAGCTAGTCATCAAACAGATAATCACAGGAACGGATGGACCGTTAGAAAGCCCGGGGCCTGCTGAGAACAGCAGGAACTCTAAAATCTCACAGTTCTGTGAGAGCACATTAAAATCAGATGTAACGCTCGAGCTGAGATGTGACGACTGAGTCAGGGGAGGAACATTCTAGACTGAGGGAAGGTTCTGGACTAAGGGCCTGGGGCGGGCAGGAGCTGGACCCATTGGAGAAACCAGAAGGAAGCCAGCATGGCTGGAGAGAGGGAGGCACAGGAGTGAGGGGAGGTGGGGTGGGGTGAGGCAGAGAGGAAGGCACAGACCCTGTGGTCGCAGGTGGCAGCCCTGGCTTCCGAGGCATTGGTCAGGGCAGGAGCAAGGCTTCTCCTCCCCAACCTCTCTCTCATAAGCCAGGGGAGTGGCGGGTCCCGATTTGGCTTTTGATTTAGCTGCATACCAGCCATGTGACCTCAGTCCACATACTTTGCCACTCTGAGTCTCAGTTTCCCCCTGCAGTGGGGGCATGAACACTAAATGCCTGGCTCAGGGTAGGTGCTGCCCGGGTACCGGGTCCAGGTGTCTGGGCTCACCCTCGCCGTGTGCCTGGCAGGTCCAGCTGGCCTGCAGAGCTGTCCAGCTGGTGTGTGGGTGTGGGGACGTGGGTACCATCCCAACTGTGCCTCCTGGAGTCGTATGGCCTTGGGCCAGCCTTGCCTTTCAGAGCCTCATGTGTAAAATGGGAATGTCACCCACCTCACCGGATCGTTGGGGGCGGGAGAAGCTGATGGGCATGAAGGGGCGAGGCTGGGGTCAGCACCCATCATACCCTCCCCCACTCACCCTCAGCTTCAGCCTTCTTCCCAGCTGTCTCTTCCCTCTCTTTAAAAAAAAATGAGATACAATTTACACACCATAAAACTTACCTTTTAAAAGTGTACAGTTCAGTCACTTTTTAGCATATTCACAAGATTATACAACCCTCACCACTATCTAATTCCAGAAGATTTTCATCACCCTAAAAAGAAACTCTGTACCTGTTAACAGTCGCTCCCTGTCCCCACCTAGCCCCTGGCAACTAGTAAGCTACTTTCTTTTTCTACGGCTCCCTCTAGATTTGCGATTTGCCTTTTTGTGACATGGAATCATGCAATGTGTGGCCTTCTGTACCTGGCTTCTTTCACTTAGTGGAATATCCTCAAGGTTCATCCGGGCTGTAGCATTCCTTTCGTGGCTGAATAATATTCCATTGCACAGATAAACCACATTTTCCTCGTCTAGTCTGCCTCTCGTGGACACGTTTGTTGCTTCTATTCTTTGGCTATTGTGAATGATGCTGCTGTGGGCACTTGTCCTCGGTTCTTTTGGGTGTATACCTAAGAGTGGAATTGCTGGGCCACGCGTGAGGCCTGTTGATTGTAGCCATCCTCGTGTTGTGAAGGTGTACCGCACTGTGGTTTTGATTTGCATTTCCTGAATTGCTAGTGATGTTGAACATCTTTTCACATACTCATCGGTTACTTTTCTTTGGAGAAATGTCTGTTCAAATCCCTGACCCATTTAAAAATTGTGTTTTTTAAAAATTTTTGAGTTGCAAGAGTTCTTTGTATATTCTGGATGTATAAGTCCCTTATTAGATACATAATTTAAAAATATTTTCTCCCATTCTGTGGCTGTCTTTTCACTTCATTGATAGTGTCCTTTGAAGCATGAGATTTTTAACTTTGATAAACTCTAATTTATCTTTTTTCTTTTCATTGCTTGTGCTTCTGGTATATCTAAGAATCCTTTACCTAACCCAAGGGCACAGAGATGTAGGCCTACATTTTCTTCTAAGAGTTCTATGGTTTTAGCTCTTACATTTAGGTCTTTGGTCCATTTTGACTTAACTTTTGTGTATTGTATGAGGTAGGGACCCAGCTTCATTTGCTTGTGCGTATGTAGTTGTCCTGGCAAAATTTGCTGGGAAGACTATTCTTTTCCCATTGAATGATTTTGGTGCCTTGTCAAAAATCAGTTTAACGCAGACAAATGGGTTTATTCCTTGGCTCTCGACTCTGTTCCATAGGTCTCTATGCCTGTCCTTACGCCGCTGCCACACTGTCTTGATTACTGTGGCTTTTGGAATATTCGGAAATCAGAAAGTGTCTCTCTCTTCTCCCTCTACCCCATTTCTTCTTTTCTTTCTTATTCCCTTCTCTTCTCTCTCTTCTCTTTTTTTATCTTTTGTGCATTCTTGAGAGCAAGGGCCTGATAGTAAATATTTTCAGGGGCTCACAATACTTTCAGTAAAGGGCCGTAGTGTAAATATTTTAAGCTTTGTAGGCCATGCAGTCTCCATCTCAAAGAACCTCTTCCTACAGAGCCAGAGCGGCAGTTGGCTGTATGGAATGAATGGATGTGAACGTGTTCTCATAAAACTTTATTTTTTGTTTGACACTGAAATTTAGATTTCCTATACTTGGCACATGCTAAGAAATACTCTTCTTTTGAATTTTTTCCAGCTATTCAAAAATGTGAAAACCTTTCTTAGTCTGTGGGCCATATGAAAACACGTGGCAGGCCAGGTTGCCAGTCCCTGTTTGCAAGGAGTGCTGCTCCCCTGCAATCTTGAGAGCGTAGCACAGCTCGCAGAGGTTCCTTCTCCCATGGTGGCGTATCCAATGGAGCAACCTCCTTTAATTTAATGGGTGATGCAGGGCTGATCTCGCACTCCAAGAGGCACCACCGTGTGCTCCATGAGCAGGGCAGAGAGTCAAAAGAGCTTATCAAGAGCATTTTTCAAAATAGGAGCCTAGCAGTCAACGTTCCAGTGTGGAAGAGCTGGCCTTCTGGAGGGGATTCCTCGCAAGTTTCGCAGAGGAGCTCCTCACGACTTTCCCAACATCCCTGGTTTCCTCTTTCTGCAGGTGATAGCAGGTTGGCTTAACATAAGGTTAAGACAGAACCCTTAAAGCAAAATCAGGGTGCTGCACCTATAAGAACAGAGAGTGGACATACTGGGAGGAAAAATAAAACAAGGCCAGGCATGGTGGCTCACGCCTGTAACCCTAGCACTCTGGGAGGCCGAGGTGGGAGGATCGCTTGAGATCAGAAGTTCAAGACCAGCCTGAGCAAGAGCAAGACCCCGTCTCTACTAAAAATAGAAAAATTAGCCAGCCCTGGTGGCACACATCTGTAGTCCCAGCTATTTAGGAAGCTGAGGCAGGAGGATCCCTTGAGCCCAAGAGTTTGAGGCTACTGTGAGCTATGATGGCATCACTGCACTTTAGCCAGGGGGACTGTGTCTCAATCAATCAGTCAATAACAAATTTAAAAAGTAAAACAAATAAATAAATTCATAATTAAATTAAATAAAACAAAAAACCCAACAAGAAAAATGTCTTCTGCTGTTACTGCCAGAGGAGCTGAGATACTGTGGTGTAGCGTGCGCACACGCGATCGGTGTGTGCTTTCTTGTTTGCCCGTTTGTTCATTCATTCAATAATATGCTAGTCACCGTGTTAGGTGCTGAGCATACACTAATGAGCAAAGCACTGCCTTCCTTCGCCTTTGTAGACGCTCTGGCAGAGATCACGGGAAGTCAGATCCTAATCAGAAGGATGCTACCTGTCCTACATATCCAAGACCATTCGTTAGATGAATCGCATATCGGTGGCACGAGGCTAGGATGGCGGGATGTCTCAGTTCACAACAGGGATGGTCTTGCTGGTGGAATCTGACCTACTTAAAATGTGTTGGCAGAAGCTCCATCTGCCTGGGAAAATGCCTGTGTTGGGTTCCTTCAGCCCAATACAGTATTTTTTAGATTTAGGTTAAACTATAAGAAAGTCCCATTTTTATAGGGCACAAGCCGTCATGGGTCTGCAATTTCATGTGGCCTGAGCTAACACATGCCTTTAAGGAATAGCTGAGTCTTCCATGTGGTCAGCACCTTCCTTTCCTGAATGGGGTGCGGAGCTCAGTGCAGATACGTGTGTGTGGCCTGCACACTCGAACCTCCTGAGGACAGTCTCCTCTCCCTGCTTTCCAGATCTTGGGAAAAGCATCTCGTATTTTCTGTTGACTAATGATGACCCAGTTGACATTTGATCACAGGCCAGGTGTTTATGGTGGCCCCGTATACTTGACATGAACCAGGGCACAGATAACGTCCATCCCAAATTATGTCTGATGCGTCAGTGCTTCACTGTCCTTCGCTTTAGCCACAGTGTCCTCCAAACATACTTTATCCTCGTGCCTCTGTGATCTCTTTAGAATTTAGAGGTTCGCCCTGCCTGGATTCTCTTTCACTCTCACCCTCCATGCCCCCAACCCTCTAAGACCCAACTAGATCCTCTCACCTGGCTCTGCTTTATGGCATCACCCACAATCAGTTGTAAGTGGTACTGACTTGCACTCGTGCCAGGGTGAGGGTGTGGGCTCTGCTTGACCGCCCCAGTTCCACTGCAGCTGGGCCGCTTGCCAGCTGCATAATCTTGAGCAAGTAGCTTCGCCTCTCTGTGCTTCAGGAGTTAACCTATGGAAGGCACTTAGGCCCTGCTATATGCTGAGCTCTCAATATGAAATGGCTATGATTTTTTATACCCTGCTTTATTAACTGGATCCCAGAAGTTGCGTTACATTTTTTTGTTTTAATAGGGCAGGATATGAATATTTAAAATAAATGCTACTGACCAGCATCTTTCCTTAAAATAAAAACTTTGATTCTTAAAGCATTCAGGTAATTGAAGACAGCCCACAGTTATCAGTGCGAACTCTGGGCACCTTTCTACCTTGCCGCCTTTGATGAACAGACAGAAGTACACATTAATGGGTTTTTCTTGTTAGTGGAATTCTTAAAACAAAAAGTAAAAACTTTCCTGGTGCCTAGCCCAATCCTGGTACCCCAGAGACTTTCAGTCAATACTTTACGGATCAATTTTTACTTCTTCTCAAACCTCATTTTTTTTTTTTGTCTATGTAAACAAAAGTCCAGAGAAACCACTTGGACAGGGTCAAGATTTCATAAATGAGAAGATGACAGTATAAACCAGCAGCCAGCTCTCCTTACTCTTAAAGCAAATTCAATTTTCTCTTGTGGTTAGAGCAGAATCATGGAAACCGGTTGGCCAAGGGGTCTAATTGATGCATTTTGAAAGTTCCCCAGGTAGAGTTGAGCTGCAAGTTAACATACAAGATTGTCAGCTCATGCATTATCTTTCAAAACTCTCCTGAGAGTGTTTTTCTGATATGACTAAGCAGAGTGCTTCGTTTTGCCAAACGAAGGCTGTAGCAGCCCCACTAGTCAGAGAGCCCTCCCTTCCCTGCCCCCTGCCCCTCTCGCCATGCTTGCGAGTGTCTCCGTCACGGACATGTTGTCGGGAAGACACTAGGGAAGGGCTTTTAGAACACATGCTTCAGGTGGTTTCCTAGGATAAAAAATCTTCCCAAATCCGATAACGACACCTGAGTCCAAGGAAGGCCAGGCATTGGCTCAGCAGTGATGAGGATAATGACAGTCCTGAGAGGGTGCTGAGCAGTTGATGGGAAGACAGCAGATAAATTTTTCCCCCAAATAGTCCTCTTGCCCTCATTGTTGCCTAGAAAAGTCTGACCCTGTCGCTGGCCCTCATCCCGTTCATCCAGGCATCTGTCCATGCTGCCGATTACGGGAGTGGCTGCCCAGTACTCAGGCACAGCTGAGACTTTCCGTGAAATGTCTGGTTCACATTCACATCTGTTCATCTTTCTCCAGCACAATAAGCTGTCCTGATGAGATGCTTTGAGCCTCTTTGCATCCAGCCCTACCCAGTTTCTCACTTTTAATTGTCTTCCTTTGCCTTTTCCACAGTAGAGATTTGCCTTGGTTTCTGCATCCACTAGGTTCTACCCAGAGGGGCCAGTTTGTTTCCCAGTGATTGGCCATTGTGGTGCTGGGATAGTTGCTGGCTGCTGGTAGCTCTGCTGTGGGGTGGGACCCAGTTCAGCCTCAACACACACTTACTGAGCAAGACCTACTTTCTGCCCAGCGAGGTGCCCAGAACTGGGAGTGGACAGGTGAGGAGACGCAGCTCCTTACCCTCAGGTGGCCCTCAGTCGAGTTGAGGGCGACGGGATGGGGCAGGCACAGCAGCAGGTGGGGGGAGGGAAGGCCAGTGGTAGACATTGGCCTAGGGCACCGTGGGGACACAGGAGTTGGGTATAGTTGAGAGCAGGAGGGGAGACCAGAGAAAGATGTTCCAAGGAGAAGACGCTCAAGGCAGGCACTCCTGGGTCAGTAGGACTTAGCCAGGCAAAGAGGGCAAGGTGTGGACAGGCAGAGGGAACAGGCTGAGCAAAAGCATCATGAGGACAGGGGACATGGCACCTGTGGGAGCCTGCAGGGGGCTGAGTTAGGTAGATTATACAGTGCAAAGTGGGTAATCAGGCTTGCATCTGGCATTTGCACATGGAAGTGGCAGAAAACCCAGCCCCAACTGGCTTAAACAAGAAGAGAATTGATCACTCCGTGTAAGTGGATAAGCTTCAGGCACAGGTTGATCAGGGGTTCCCATGTGGTCCACTGGCCCTCTGCATCTCCCTGCTCTGTTCTCTGTGGGCACATTCTCAGACAGGCCTTCTTCTTACGGGCAAAAGTCAACTGTGCAAGCTCTAAATGGGATCAGCTTACTCCACGTCAATGAGAAAAGAGAACTACTCTCTTTTGCATTAATCATAGCAAAAGCCTCCCCAAATTATAGGGGGTCATGTGCCCATTCTTGAACCACTCGCTGTGGCCAAGGGAATGAATGAGGTGCTCTGATCGGTCTGAGTCGTTGGCTCCATCCAGCACACACAGTGTGACAGAAGGGAAGACGGTGGCTTCTTGAAGAGTGGCCCGACCACGGTTACCAGAGAGGGTGTGATGTGAACCAGGTGGTCCAGAGCACAAGCTAGTGCAGGGGACTTTGTCAGCTTGCTGGAGAGCTTGGGCGTTACCCAGAATGTGGCTGTGGAGCCACATTTTAAAGAGGAGAGTGACACTGTGTGATTGGCGACTTAGGACAATCGTCGTGGTGGCACTGGGGAAGGTGGGGTTGAGCGGGGCATGATACGCCCGTTTGCCCAGTAAGGAAACAGAGTCGCGCTCCGTTGAGCAGTCAGGTCGAAGACTTAGTACTGGTTAATAACAAGGCTTTTGCCCGTGATTTTAAACAGGATGCGTACCTTCTATAAGCCAGGGAGAAAATGCATCTGTTGCCCCCAAAGTAGCCACTTTTGTCCTTGAACAGAAGAGCTCCAGAAGTACTTACTGCTACTTTTATTTATTCAACGATCCACTACCCAGTGGCCTCCGAACTCTTGGGATTTATGTCCTCATTACTCCTCGCCGCATTCCTCTAAAGTGCACATTAGGTTCATAAACACGGTTTCAGGGCTCGGGAGAAGATGGAGACGCGCTGTAATAGAAAATTAGCTTCCCTGCCAGCTCCGCCAAGTTCAGATTTCATTCCTTTGATGGTGGTATTTGCGGGGAGGGTGGGGGAGAAAGGGTCCATGGGGTTGGGAGTATTACAGACTCATCACCGAGTGGAAGCCGCCGCCCGTAACCGGTCACTTAACAACCTGGTGGCTGCCCAGTGTGTGAAATGACCATGACCTGTTCTGTTTTATTTACCAACAGAAGATCCCCCATGCCGCAGCCTTATAGCACGAAAATAAATACAAAAGGCCACCATATAATGATTGCCTCGCTTCAAGAAACAGATGGTTTAAAACCAAACTGGCCTTGCTAGGCACCGCCCACTCTTTGTGTCCCAAAATAAGGGAGTGATGCCTCTGACCACGGATAAGCAGCTTTAGCCGTATGGTTCTTCTGGATTCGGTTCCAGAAAAGGCCAGTTGCCAGCTGTTTGAGTTTGGGCAAGTTATTGAGTCTCCCTGAACCTCAGTTTTGTCATCTGTAGGACAGGGGTCCCTGTACCCATCTCACTGGATTATTGTGAGGGTTAAATGAGGTGTAGGAACAACTACAAGGTGCTTAGCACATTTACTAGCTGTGTGACCCTGGGAAGGTTGCTGGACTTCTCTGAGATAATGTCCTTCAGTGATTCTCAACCAGGGTGGTTTTGCCCCTAAGGGGACATTTGGCAATGCCTGAAGTCATTTTTGGTTGTCACATCTGGGGGGCTGCTGCTGGCATTTAGAGGGTAGAGGCCAAAGATCCTGCTCAGTATCCTACAGTGCACAGGACGGCTCCCCATTAAGGAGTTGTCTGGCCCCAACAGTAAGTGCTGTGATTGGGAAATGCTGACATACAGAAGACAGCGTGATGCTTGGAGCTGAATGTGTTCTCAGTAGATGGTAGCTATCAAATGGTGGGTGCTCTGTGCCAGGGACCGTGCTAAATTCAGGAAGTCAGAGACCAAAGACAGATGCGCACTGGGTGCTGGTGGTGATAAAGTTACCCTTAGAGACCATGGGAGCTCAGGGGAGACTCGCCCGGTGCCGCCTGGGAGGCAGGAAGGGGCACGGGGTGAGGGGTGGCTTCTTGGAGGAGGCGGCACCTGAGCTGAGGCTGGCCGTTGACACAATCGCCTTCTTTCCTCCATTTGGTTGAAGCGAGAGGAGGGGCACTAGCCCTGAGACTGGTATAGGGGTGAGGGAGCTTCTCCTGTGACTCCTGGACCCCCTGAGAGCACAGTCACATGAGCCTGGGGTTGGGGAGAAGAGCAGGTGGCGAGAGTGTTGGCAGGCGTGCTGCTCCGGGACAGGGCCTGTCACCCCTGCTCCAATATGAGATCGCACGTCTGTCCTTTTAAAGTTGTATTTCAAAGTAAAATTGCACCTTGTTCTGACTGCAGTTGTCATTTCTTTTGTTACTTTTGAGGCCATTTGTTAGGAATAATTTAGAGCTTGGAGGTGGCCTTTATTTTGGCAAGCTGCTAAGAACCTGCTTCCTCAAGGCACGGGGGCCCTAGGTGCAAAAGAGCGTCCTCAGCAGCAAGACCGGGGCCGTCTCACCCAGTGGCAGCAGGTGCCTTCCCTCCCTCCCTTCCTCCACCCTCTGTTCAGACGTAGGCAACAGAGTGCACATGTGGCATTTCCACAGATGACCTGACCACTGTAAGCCTCTGAAACAGGAATGTTACGTCTGTGGCTGCCGTGCCACCACGCCCTGTTCCCGTGTCTATGGCAGACATAGCTCATCAATCACAACTTCTCTCAGTGAGCTCAGACACGTTCTCAGGCTCCTGCACACGGCCGCCACCTTCCCCATGCAGCCGCCGCTGTGGGCTAGAGCAGACGGCTCTAGACTTGGCAGATTGGCCGTCCTTGCTGGAAATCCTTGCGGGCTGTGTGGTCCTGGACACATCACGTAACACTTTCCTGTCTGTTTCCTCTTATGCCAGATAGCATGCAGTAAGTGCTCAGTAATGGTTAACTGCCTTCCTGTTTGCATAAAACTTAGGCTTCAAAGACTGCAGTGGGGCTTGTGGTCCTTTTGTTCCAGCCTGATACTGTCATTTACCTTTTCAGTGTATTTGTTTTAGTCATCAACCGTATTACAGGTGTTTGGGGAGCAGGGATGGTATCTTTGGATTCTGTTTGTGCCCTGGCCCTCCATCAAATGTGGTGATTGGATATAGGTATGAGGCAGAGACTGCTAGTTGCTTGCTCCAAATATTTATATTTTACTTATCTCTTAGTAGCAGAGCCCTGGGCAGTGTGCCCAAATGGAAAACAGTAAATTTTTCAGCTTCCCTTGCAGCTACATTTGGCAGTGCCATGTAACTAATATCTGGCCAATGAGATACAGGTGGATGTGCTGGTTGTTGAGTCCCAAGAAGGCTACTTCAAGGGAGATAGCTCATCTGGACAGTATGACAGTATGTGCCTTGCCCTTCTCCTCTTTCTCCTTTCTGTTGCCTAGAATTTAGACATGATAGCTGGAGCTCCAGCAGCCACCTTGGCCCATGAGGTGAGCTAGGGGGTGGCAGCTGTGCAGCAAAGGTGGCAGAGCAGAAGGATGGAAGGCACCTGGTCCCCGATGACTTTGTGGAGTAGCCGAACCAGTCCTGGACTACCTCCCTCCAGATTGCTTGTACATCAGAAAACAAGCCCGAAATAGCAGACCCCTGCTATTTTTGAGCTACATGCAATTCCTAACCTGTACAAAGGGTTCTTTGAAAGAGGTTGAGAGGACTGCATGCCCAGAACTCTAGAGATGATGCAGCTCATGGCATTCAGGGGTCTCGGAGTTCAGCTCATGTATTCAGCAGCCATTTGTGAATTTCCACGTGTGCCACGTGCTGCTGGGGGGGTATGATGGGTTGCTAGGGTTAAGAGAGAAAACAACCAGAAGAGAATCTGCGGGAGACGAGATCAAGGGCAGATCGTGCAGTGCTCTTTAAGCCGCATCCGGAACTTGGACTTGACCTCTCATGCAGGGGCCATTGAAGAACCTTAATTTGTCCTTGGAACTGTTGCTTCGGCTACGGTGTGGAGAGCAGAGGGGCTGTGAGAGAACTGACGTCGTCCCTCCTGACGTGGAGTCATTGTCCTTCTAGCAGACCCGAGCCTGGCAGCCAGCTCGAAGACCTCCTCTCCACAGCAGAGCCCTCGGAGTCTGAGTTGGGCAGCCAGTCGGACCGTGGTCTCATCTGGCGTGTTCTAAAGCATCACAGCTCTTGGCCGTCTGAGCGGGGCCTCTAGATCCTGGGTCTGCCCCATCAAGGGCTTTTCATTGAGAATCTCCTCCTTTCCCGGTCAGCCACATGCCAAGCAGGTGATGGAAGCAGGTTGGCTAGCACCGGCCGAGGCTGTCACCTACCTCTAGGTGGCGGTGGCCGCCTGCTGCCTCGCTAGCTCTGCGCATCCTGGCGTCACAAGTCCTTGTTCTCTCCTCCACGTCAGCCAGTGTTCCTTGTCTCTTCCCTCCTGAATCTTGGATCCAGTACCTATCTCTGTCTTCCTCTGTCGGACATGATACTTTTCTGACTTCCCAGATTTCACTGCAGTAAATGTCAGGTAACTTCACCCAAACAGGCTTTGCAAAGCATTAATACTTATGCGGAGTGCCAGAGGAGGTGTCACCTGTGGAAGTCCGTGTATGCAGACCTTGGTCTTGACTCTCAAGGGCGTCAGTCCATCGCTCACTGCCACACACCCATCAGTGGGGACAGATGTGATTCGAGACAGGCGTGTAGGTGCCTGGGTGCAGAGGAGAGCAGCATGCCCGCCTCCCTGCCTCCTTCCTCCCTCCTGCCTGTCATCTGCTTTCCCTCTCTCCCTCCTACTCATCCATCTGTCCAGATATTTGCCCACCCACCCAGCAGCCACCAAGCACCTCTAGGAACTGAACAATCCCCGGGGTGTCCGTCATGGGTTCTTGCCCTTAGAGAATTTATTGTATAGTGGAGGCAGAGACTTGTAAAGGTACAAATGCAGGTGAATGTTTAGGTGTTGTTCGTTCATTTGTGTGTTCGTTCGTTCATTGGATAAGTGTTTATTATTTTCCAGGCTCTGGTCTGGGTCCTGGGGCATAGTGAATGAGACTTGCAGAGCTCATGTTCTAGTGGAGAGAAGACAGGCAGTTGTTGATAAATAAATATGCAAAATAATTTCTCATTTTGCCAAATGCTAGGAAGACACAGAGAGTAACATGGGAGAGGGTACTTTTGGGTGGGGTAAGAGTTACTAGGTAGGGTGTGTGCACACACGTGTGTGTGTGTCTGTATGGGAGAGAGCGTGTGTGCCTGGTGTGGGGGTGTGCATATGTGTGAGTACTCGGTAGCTTGTGTACCTGGTGGTGTGTGCACCTGGTGAGGCGTGTGCGTGTGTGCCCGGTGGGATGTGTGTAATTATCTTTTTCAGGGAGAGGATCCACAGGCTTTATGAGCTTTTCCAAAGGGCCACGACCCAGGAAAGGTGGAAACGTTCTGAACCAGTGGCGGAAACGTAGCTGGGTAGGTGGGAGCTGCTCGGGAACTCCCCTGAGTAGGAACTCCCCGCAGGCCTGGCCTTCGCCCTCTGCTTTTCTGCCTCAGGGGGAAACGCTGTGTGTCTCAGCACCAAAGCGGTGTTTGAATTGTGTTGACAGGGCTCGTCGTGACTCTTTAGGGATCCTTTGCTGTCATGCCGCCCTCTTCAGTGGGCAGTAAGCCGCCATGTCAGACAAGGCCCTTTTCCCTTCTCTTCCCCCTTAGCAAGTGTGGTACAGTCGGGTGGGTCAGGTTGCAGTGTGTGTCCGTCTAACATCTAACAAGAAACGAACCCCTTACAAAATTGCTAATAACGATTTGATAGACGCATGTCATATGGTGTGTCATCGGGCCACCACAACAGCCTAATTAGGTAGATACTAATAGTATTCCCATTGTACAGACACTAAAACCGAGGCTCAGAAAGGCCAAGTGGGTGGGCCAGGGTCGCCCAGCTGGTCGGCAGTGGAGCCAGGGTTTAACCAAGGCAGTGCGTCCCACAGCCTGTGCTTAACCTTCGTCCTCCGGAGTGGGGCCTTTCCGTTTTCTGTGATGGAAAGGTGTCCGCCGGTGTCTTGCAGAGTTACGGCGGGTCTGGAGGATGGCCCGTGTGCTGCCTTGTCTGGAGCCTGAGCTTTTCCTCTGCTGCTTGCGGACAGGTTGATGTGGAGGAAGAAACACAGATTTGGGACGGGAAAAGGCAGAAGTCTAAGTGATGTCTCCACCCACTACTGGCTCTGGGCCCTCGGGCAGAACCCGGTTCCTGCCTCATTAACGCAGCATGCACAGATGCAGACAAGGCGAAATCACGCACCTTAGGCCCCGGCCACTGTGCTTGGCCAGCCTGCGAGGTGGAAAAATGCTCATCTCGGCCCCATTTTTGAACATCGGGAACTTTTAAAACAAAAATTGTGTGGGACTTTGTGGGCATTGTTACGAGGAAGAAACGAGCACGCTGGGTAAATTAACCGTGTTATGATGTTTGTGGTCTGCGTGCAGGCGGAATTTGGTTGTGTGGGGAGATAAAGAGGATGCCTTGAAATGACTAATACGTCTCTTTAAACGTGCATCTGAGAGGGGTGCAGAGAGTGCACGGATAACGTCTGAACTGTTCCATTGTTCTGTTTGTTTTTCATTACTCTGAAATGATTACTGCAAAAATTCCTAAATTGGATGCTTTTCAAAGAGGAAGATTAAAGACCATAAGCACAGTCTTGCAGCTGTGTGAAAAACAGCTCGCATCTGTGGGTTTTGGGATGCTCTGGGTAGCCAGCCTTAGCATGTTCACCTGGAGCCCCACTAGCACGGGAAGAAGCCTCAGGCCCCATGAGAAGTGTCAGCTCCGCCCGTGAGCCCCAAAGGACCTCTGCTGGCATTTTGTAGCACATCCGCACTGCACGAACACCGTCTGCTTGGCGTTCTTTAACTAAAGCCTCCTAAATGCATTTTGGTGGGGGATGGGTCTCCGTAATGCCAAGACAAGGATGCTGAGGCATTCTGCAGAAACCTTGAATGGCGCGGAGGAAGAAGAAAGTCTGGTCTTGATAGGCCCATCGAAATACGGAGCAGTCTTGCTTCAATGACTGGGGATTTGGAGCTGTTTGATCGAAGGTCAGTTGTAATTCAAGAGTCTTATTATGCACGCTTTGCTGTTGTTAGAGAGTTCCAGTAGTCCTGTTTCTAGCGTGGGGAGGGAAGTGTTGGCAGCAAGGTTGTCCCAGCCAGCAATTCCTAGTCACTGCCAAGAACACAAGAAGGAGCTTTGCATTGTTGGGTGAACAAGTTAATAAAGGGCCCGTGAAACCTGGGAAAGGGGATGCCTCGGGTGTCACGGAGGAGGTATCCTTTGGAGAGCTTTGCCAATCTGCTGCTGCCGCTTGGAGGATGCCCCCTCTTTCTGCTTCCACGGCACAGGGACACAGGGACACAGGGAGACACTTGCCACAGCTGCTGGCCCTCAGTGAGCACCCGCTCAGGAGGAAACAGTCCAGACACTGGCCCAGTCAGACTCTCTTTTGGTTGCGAGTCTTGTGATCACAAGTGGCAAATACCTTGCCTGAAACTGGCTCAAATGTCCATTTATTGCCTCATATGGGTAAAGTGCAGTCATGGATTGATCCCGGACAACAGTTCAGAGCCCCATCTTGTGTTCTTCATAGAGACTAGGAATTGTCGGCTGGGACGGCCTTGCGGGCGACACCAGAAATATAAGTACTTCCTGACCCACAGGGGACAAAGCGAGCCTGCAGAGAGAGCAGGACCAAGTGCATCATGGGGTTTGTGGCTAGCCTTGGTCCTGGTGGCTTTCTGGTCCCGGTGCAGCCCCATGGAGGCCAGCAGCACTGCCAGCCCTGCTTCTCTGAGATGCTCTTGTCTCCTTCCAGTAAGGCCCATTTCCCCAATAGTGAACTGGTTTTTCTGCCTGGCAATCAGAGTCTGTGACTAAGAAGAAAAGGACCAGTGGCACTGTCAGCCTGGCTCACAGAGCCAGGGGAGGAGTGCCTGGCTCCTGGTGTGGATGGAAGCATCCAGAACAGAAGCACGGTGAGGTGGAGCAGAGGTTGGTGTGGTTCAGATTCCGTATGCGGGAGAAGCATGTGGTTCCTTATAGGACAATTAGCCGCATTGGGAGGGGGAGGGGCATTCTTGATCACATCAGAAGGTGACATGCTAATGGCTGTCCTAGCTGAATTATTACCTCCCCACCCCACGTACTCACTCAGTGCCGCTTGGCTGTGTAATGCTGTGATACTCATCACTCAACCACATCTTGTAGGCCACATGCAGTGGCACAGTCCCTGCGTGGCTGAAACTCTTCATTCAGAAGGGGAAGCCCTAAAACCATCTTTTGGGCACAGCCATTTCTTCCGTATCTTCACAGTTGAGTGTTTGCTTGTTCAGATGTCACATTCTTTTATAACTATTTTATTCTTACTGATTTCCTATTCTCAAGAATACCTCATTTGGAAAGGTCTTGGTATAATGAAACAAAGTAGAAAACTCCTCCTATAGTTTTGGCCTGGACTTGTCACCTCCTCCTTCCCCTGGCCAGCTCCTCCTCATCTTTCTGAGCTTTGCTCATACATCACCTCCTCCAGGCAGCCTTCCCTGATGGGCCTCCACACGGCATTCCATGTCATCTCTCCTCGTCTCTTGGCTTCCTGTGCTTCCCTCTGTCATGACACGTATTCCACTGGACTATGGTTTTTTGTCCGTTTCTCTGTCTGCCTCACTTCAGAGTAGCCATAGCTTTTGCTAATGATAGCTACCTTTTGTTAAATCTTTACGTGCCAAGCAAAGTGGTTGACTTTTAAACATAGTCCTAGAAGGTAGATTCTGTAATTGTTCACATTTTACATGAAGAAATTGAGGCACATGGAGAGATTTAGTAAATTACTTAAGGTTAGGTAACTAATAAGAATATGAAATCAAGATTTGATCCTAGGCAGCCTTAGTCCCAAGATCGTGTTTATAATCATTGCGGCAAACTGTTGCCATACCTCAGTATCTCTGCTTGCAGCCAGCACAGTTCCTCCATATAGTAGGTGCTCAGTAAACATTGAGTCACCTAAAATAAATTAGGTACCTATGAATGTGCAGCTCAGCTAACTCGAAAGGATGTTGTCAGAGGTGGTTTTGCTGCTTCTGTTGCTGTGATTGGGGTTAGATGCAGGTTTGGCCTCCCACCCTTGGAGAGTCTTGTAGTCAGTGAGCAAGTTTTCACCATGGCTCGTCTCTCCAAGACAAAGAAAAACTGACTCTGTTATTAAAAATCTGTCTCCTATACCAGCAGCTTTCTCAAAGGCTTTGGCTCTGAGGCTGCAGGGTGAAAAGTAACCTTCCATCCATCACAGAAGTTCTGGTTGGGGCTGAAAAATCTTTTGGAGTATCAGCTCTTCCAAGAGGGTTTTCCATTAAATGTCTTTAGATTGAAAAAATTCAGGCCCAATATTTACAAACATCCTGGGTCCCAGCTCGGCCTCCTGCTGTGACTGGGGCTGCCTGGTGTCGAGCCTTGGGTGAGCTCTCAGGTCCTTGGCCCGCAACCTGGGCTGGGCCCTGTGTCTGTGGTCAACTGTGCTTTCCCGTATTCACTCTTGGACATTTCTTCTTCCTTGCTAAATGACAGGTGTGCCTTTCATTTTGGGATGTGGCCATGCCTTTTCAACTATATCTAAATTTTAGCATTCATCTGATTGCATCTGGGGAGAAGAGGGAGGGTGGTTGGACATGCATCGTCTTTACAGCGCTGACCCAGGAGCCCCACTTACTTGAACAATATTTTTACTTTTCCTAATACTGAAGTCAGTGTTTAATAGAAGCAAAAATTTGGGAAACTTGAAAAGCCATAAAGAAAATAAAAAATCTACCAACATTTAGAAATAGCGACTGTTAATGTTTTGATTTGTATCCTGGTCTTATTTCTGGGGATATAATTACACAGGTACACAGCCTGGCTAGAATCACACTTATTGATACATTGTAAGCAGTCCCAAAATTACATTATTTCACAGTAAACAGAGGTGCAGCTTCTGCTCGCCTCTGCCTTCCCCCTGCCCCAGCAAGACTCGCTGGTATTTATGTTTGTGAAGAAAGAAGCAGAAGACTCTACCATCCCAGCAAAACCCAAAGCTCTGTGCTAACATCAGTGCTGCAAATGGAGCAGCCAGTTTAGCAGCACACATGGCTGAGGGGCTGTCATGTGCATGACTCAGATATCCAGACTGCAACATGTGACTGCAGGATGAAGTCATATTTCCTTTTAAATTCCCCAGATATGATCAGTGGAGCCCCCAGCAGCTTGATTGCCGGAAATTAGCTCCCATCAGCACGGCTGCAGCTATTTCTGAGCACCAGGAGCCGTCTCACGTGCACTCGGGGACTTGCCCCGTGTGGTTTTCTCTGTGGCCCCTGCTGTCGCTGCCCATGCTGAAGATGACCCTCTTTAGGACACCAGGCTCCTGGGCACAGCTGTCCACTAGCAGCCAGTGTTGCTCTGACTTGGGATGGGGAATGTAAAAGGAAATACGACTTAATCCTGCAGTCCCATGTCACAGTTGGGGTGGGAAGATCCATTAACTTAGCAGGGTGACATGAAATGGAAACTGTCCTATGAGTTCTCTATGAGAGGCCACCTGCGTCTTCATCCTTTGTTGGGAGTGGTTCTGTCGGTGTCTTCTCTACTCATAGACCTTGTTTTAGAGCCAAAGCATGGGTGCCGGGGTCAGACACGCAGTGAGTCAGGGGACCAGGAGTGCCCACCTTTCCGCGGGCTTCCCTGGATTTTGCAGAGGAGGCAGCAGACAGTGGGGGGAGTCGGCCAGGCCTGGCTTCAATCTTTGCTCCCCTTCTCACTGGCTCTGTGCTGGACCAGTGGCCCTGGCTCGGTAAGGTGAGTGGCAAATACCTCTCCACCAGGGTAATGGCAAGTAAAAGTGAATGAGCCAGCTATGGCCCGGGGCCCATCGTGTTAAAAAAAAAAAAAAAGTTTCCTCTTCTGTTAGAGACTGACGTCTGTCTTCTTCCTCCAGTACTGTGTATATATGAACAGCTGTTGTGCTCAAGGGCGGAGATCTGTGCTTAGAATGTCCCCCCTCCAAATCCATAAGCGCTATAGGTGACAGCCCCGTGCTCTGAGCAGCCACTGGTTCGTGTGTTGGACACACGTCCATCAAGTACTTACACAGACAGACACACAGGTGATATCCTGCCGTCTCGGGACGGAGAGGGGCATGGCCTGTCAGAAAGGGCCTGCCCAGCGGTGCTCTCACGGACGTGTGGGCAGACGGCCTGTGCCCACTCTGACCCGTCCATTCATCCATCTGTCTGTCCATTCATTCTGTTCTCTTTACACATCCATTTCTGAACATATATTGAATACTTCCGTTGTACTTCCTTTGGGTAAAATCGACCAGAGCCCCTGTCCTCATGGAGCTTATCCTGCCATTGAGGGAGGCAGACGATATGCAGGTCTACCTGGCATGCCAGACAGTAGCCGGTGCTGGGAACAGCGGTGATGGTTGAGCCAGAGCCTCAGGGAGTGCTGGGACGGGCATCGAGACTGTCCAGGGCAAGGGCGTTCCAGGCAGCGGGAGCAGCGATGGCAAAGGCCCATGGCTCCACCCCCTTTGTTATCGTCTGACGTCCCAAACTCAGCTCTGGCCACCTCCCGCGTCCTCTAGCAGCCCTTGTCCTACCTACACCTGCTGCCCCGGCCTCCTCCACTTGCCACTGTTCCACACACCCCTGCCACGTGTTCCCTCCAAACACCCTGCCCTCTGCGGCGGAGCTGGTTCCCTCCCGGCACTGGTCCGCTCTGACTCATCACTTTTTGTTCCAGATGAAACATCCCTGCTGAGCTAAACCAACCCCAACCCCAGGCCTAGCGCCACTGGGGCACCCATGTCCTTGTCCCACAGCCCTAGCCTCCATTTGGAAGTGTGTGTTCGTGTTTGTGACTGTTGGCATTGGGTCAGCCAACTTCCCTGGCTGAGCTCTAGGGGGCAGGGAGCACGCCTGGCTTTGTTCTCCATGACGTCCCCAAGGCCCAGCCCTGAGCTTGGTACATAAGAGGCTACCTGGTGGTGACCCTGAGGATGGAATACCTGGTGAGGATGAAGGAACAAGACCTGACTTGAGTCCAAAAACCAGTAAAACAGAACGGGCAATCTGGTGGGAAGGATGGTCTCTGGGTCCTGCTGGCCATGCTGCTTTCAGAAGCTCTGAGCTTGGGGTCAAACGTCCAGAGACAGAAGAGCTTGAACTTGAGCTGGAGTTGAGTGAGCAAAATGTATGTCCCTCGAGTCTCTCCTGAGAGGTGGAGGCTGCTTGTCAGTTGCATTGATGATCATAGCATCGCTGTTCCAGGTAGAGCAGAGATTGGCTGGGCCACATCTCAGCCCGCATCCTATATCCTCCTGCTTTCACAGGTATGCGGGATCGTCTGGCAACGCTTAGTAAGTAGTGCGTTTCCTCCTTTACTCATCTACCTCATTTACATAACCCAGTGAACTGAAAGGTCGTTTTTCTTTGGCTGAGTTATTCATCTTATTCTCGGCGTTTGGCTGCAATAATATCCCTCCTTCAGCATGGTCTTGCGGTAATTCAGGCATTTTGCTCTGGCAGCGAGGAGGACACTTACAGTTAATAACACGTGAAGCCATTTCATTAAAAGGAAGTTTTGTTAGGATACATTAACACAGGCCGCGAACCCAAACACAAATCATTCCATTCCCTGGCTATTAAGGAAGCAAAATGAATTAGGAACCCAAAGCCATTTTTAAAAGAATCTCTGTTATCCTAGGGTCCTCTGACTAGCTCTGCATTCAACGGTCCGCGCCAAGGGCTTGTTTTTCTCTGAGGTGGAAAAGGTGCGGCCAGGGCGCTGGGCGTGGTGTCGGCTGAAGGCCCAGTCCTGGTTCTGCTCGCTCCCAGGTCTCAATGGGCACCTTTTCAGTTGCTCCACGGCTCTGTTTTAAGGCATCTAAAATTGCAGGGCTTTTGTGAACATTGTATGCAAAACGTCTGGCACAGGAAAAGTGTTGCGACATGGTGCTTTGTCTTCGGCAAGTCCAAGAAAGTTAATGCTCGCTTTCACTCTCGAATGTTACAACGTGCATAAAAAAAGTGTTTCATTCCAAGGTGCAGAACTTTGGGTAATGAAGAAGTTACATGGATTTGGAAATGGAGAGGGAGCCATTTGATCTGTGCTGCAGGAAGCAGGGGCTGTGCAGTTCTGGTTCCAAATCAGCGGTGTGTTGATGAGTGTCTGTTTCCGAGTTCTTGCTGCATTCCTGTTGGCAGGTTTCTCTGTGGGGTCTGATCCTTGCGGAGGTTTCAGCATCCATCAAGTGTCTCCCACGAGGTCTTCCTCCTAAAATAGCGCTCTCATCCGGGGACCTGGGCGCTTGTGTGACAGGGGCTGGATGAACGCCCGGGCCGGGCTGCAGCCAGTGGAGAGGCGCACTGAGCTCGTTCTGAGTCAGAAGCCCGAGGAGCGCTTCCCGGGTTTTGTTTAGTACTTGAAAACCCGCTGGAGAAGGTCATTTACTGAACTCCGCTGTTTTTGTTGAGTTTTCTGAGAGCAGAGGGGATGCTTAACTGCCCGATCCGCAGACTCTGCTTTCTGTTTGTGTTTCTCCGCCTGCCTAGCGTTTGACAATTAATTAGGCATGGTAATTACCTGCTTTAATTTCGTGATTGCACATCCTATAATTACTCCTAATTCTGTAATGGGGAAGTTCATGTACACAAAGGCAGCCGATGACGAAGGTGATGGGGGTGACAATATTAACAGCTGCCATTGCCTGCTGCCTGCCAGGCTTGGGGCAAGGCACGACACCCCCCCAGCCACCCGGCGATACTGGCGTCATACCCATTTTACAGATGGAGAAGCTGAGTCTGAAGGTGGGGCATCCCCAGGGTCACAGCTAGAAAGGGGAAGAACTAGATGCGAACACAGGCCTCTCCCCCTGCACAGCCATGGCCTCTTCCTAGGCCATTCTGCCCCTTGCGGGAGTGCCTGGGAGCCGATGTGCGTTTGGGTAAAAACACCTGTGCCTATGCTTGGCACACCCTCACCCCAGATCTGGGACTCAGCCTGCTTAGAGCAAGTTTTTAAATCTTCATCCTCTCTCCCTCTGTCTCCCTCAACTTCCTCTCCACCCCTCATTCCTCACCACCCCATGTGGGTGTGTGTGTGTCTGAGATAAATTGTACCCTGGACACCAACACTTGGCGGTTAAATGTTTCGACAGACATACAGAATGTCGCCCTGCACATCATCACTCAGCTCCCCTTGAGATGGAGCTACTGGCACTGTCTTCATTTTCCAAACAGAGGCTTGAGAGGTGAACTGACCTACCCAGGATCACTTGGCTAGCAGGACGCGAGGCTGGAATTCGACCTAGGTCTGCCTGCGGCCAGTGTCTGGGCTCCTTGTCAACACTGATGTCTGACAGTGGACACTCACCCGCAGACACTTGCCCACAGAGCCTTCGGCACCCGCTCCTGCCCACGGCCTGGCTTAGACATCCTGGCACATAAGTGGGGTGAAGCTTACTGTCCTGAGGATAGTGAAGGTCTAGCTTTGTTTTGGTTTTGTTTTTAAATTCAGGATTAGTGTAAATATGATCAGGTGCATAAATTTTAAGTTTGTAATTCCGTTTAGTTGTACTTCTGTATGTACCTGTGTAACCACTGCCTAGAGAAAGATACAGGACATTTCTAGCATCTAGAAGGACCCTTTGTGCCACTTCGTGCTCTGTGTAAGAATCCTTGCCTCCTCATGCAGGTAGTCTGTATGTTCTCCTAGTAGTGTTACGATTTCCCCTTGCACATTTGGGTCTATGATCCCCATGGAAATGAGTGCCAGAGCCTCACACGTGGATGTTCATAGCTGCTTTATTCATAATGGCCCCAGCTGGAAACAACCTAAGTGCCTGTCCCTGCAGAACCGGTAAACAAAGCGTGGCTTATTTGTGCAGTGGAATACTCTGCAGCAATGAAGAGGGACGTGCGTGCTGTATGCGATGCAGGTGCTTCTCATGGACGTGGTGCTGAGTGAAAGAAATCAAACACAGTGCAGCACACAGCGCGTGATCCGCTTGGATGAAGCATCTGAAAGCAGGTGGAGGAGTCTCTGCAGCCAGCGCTCAGCACAGGGGAGAGTGGCGTTGTGTGGTAGAAGGCACGAGAGAGCCCTGTGGGAAGCTCTGGCAGATGTTCTTAATCTTCCAGATGGAAGCCTTTCCCTGAGACCCTGTCTGTACAAGAGTTTGCTCTGGATTCTGTGCATTGATGGACGGAGGCTTCTGCCTCCCCTTCCCCGTTATCCTGTCTTTGCCCCTCGGTGTCATTACAGGCATCACTGGGGCAGTTTTTCCCAGTGGAAAAGAAATCTCAAGATTTGAACTTCCTCTTAAAATGGAGAAGAGAGGGTTCACCCCGATTCCTGATTACAGATACTACACTCCTCCTATTTAATTTTCTTTTGCTGAGTCAAGGAGATTGGACTCAAAGTGGCTTTTTATTGCTTGTTTTAAAAGGAACTTGGTTTTGTTGCAAGAGGTCTACTCTTCTCATTCCTCCAGGGAATTACTATCTTTGTGGCTCAAGCAGAAGAAATTGGGGCCAATCAAACTTAATTTGGAGGGGAGAGCCTTTTAAAGTAAAAAACAAAACGAAACAATTCCAGGCATAAGCCCTTTGAATTCTTCAGTGAGATAAGACCAGGATTTGGTTAAATGTATATAATTCAAGGACAACTTAATTTGCAGGGAATGTTTCCTAATTTGGGATGCTAAAAGCATTGTTGCTGAAGAGCAACCTTTCAGGTAATACTGGGTGATTTTAATAGCATGGCGCTAGATGAGATTAGATCTGAAGGGAGAGGCATAAATGAGAAGATGGAATTGGAACATCTGCTACCAAGGAGACCATTCTGAGGACACACAGTCTTGCCAGCAAAGGGGCACTTGGGCCTCAGAGGGACTGAGCAGGGGTCCTTGTGTCCAGCTGCCCACAGCACTGGGGTGGGACTCCTGGCACCTCCGGGAGCCTGGGTCACTGCAGGGCGTGCTGTGACAGAAAGCGCCAGGCCTTAGTGGCAGGCAACCCTGGGTTTAGATCCTTTATCTCTTCACCTCCCCTGGGCAAGTGACGTGACTTCTCTGAGCCCGTGTCTTCCTTCATCTGAAAAGGGGGATGTTCATACCGCTTGCCTTGCAGATTAGCACGAGGAGGAGCGGCGGGTGAGCCATGTGGAGTGCCTGGGCTAGCACTCAGCATGATAGGTGAGAAGATCTGGGTTCAGGTTTAGACCTGATGAGTTTTAGGTGGCTATGGGAAACCAAGTCCTGGTCTGGAGTTTATGTCAGGGCTCCAAACTAGAGAGAGATCTCGGAGTCACTGGTCTTAAAAATGAACCATGCAGAACTGGGCATGTGGATGAGGGGTGTGTAGGGGAGAGGCGGGTTTTAGGCAGAAGAGGAGGTGCCCACGTGGAAGGAAGAGCAGTTGGAGAGTGAGAGAAGGACTCCCCCTTCCAGGGAGTGAAAACAGTTGGCTCTTGCATGTGTGTTATGAAAAATGTAGAGTCAGAATTTATCACCCACATTAGAGAGTTTTTATCACTATGTTAAAGAGGTTTTTAAGATGTGTATTGGCATTCACTGATTGCAAATTACAATAGCCATTTATCACTGGAGACTTTACCCTCTGGGTTGTTCTTAACTCGTGTAATTTTTTACACGAGTAAAAATTGATTTCTCTCCCACTTCTCTGGTTTCCCTTGTGAAGTAGCTGTTGTATGTCCCCAGAAGGTGCTAGGACCTGTAAAAGGTTGATGAAACAGGGCTCATGTTTTGTACACCTAGCATGTTCTCTTTCTCCATCCAATTCCACCGGAAACTTCTATCCATTAATTGAAATTCTTTGGCGTAAGTCTTCATTCCTTCCTCTTGTTCACAAGGATATTGTGAGAGACCCTCATGGTCACCAGCCCAGGATTCAAATATGTAATCTCTGCATTTGGGGATGATGGGTGGTTTTCACGTAGAGGCAGAATTTATCAGTCATATTAGAGGTACCTATTTTTATGGTTCAGTCTTTAAGATATGTATTGACATTCACTGATTGTAAATTATAATAGCCATTTATCATTGGGGGCTTTATTCTCTGGGCTATTCTTAACTCATGTAATTTTTTTAAAAAATGGATGATCTCTCGCTTCTCTGTTTTCCCTTTCTATGTAGTTGCCATGCGTCCCTGGAAGGTGCCAGGGCTGTAAAAAGCTGATGAAACAGTCCTCACGTTTTATACCCCCAGAGTATTCTCTTGAGAGTCACAACTTGATTAAAATAAAGAAGTTTTGAGTCTCAGTTGTGCTTATCCCATCTGGGTGTGACGCTCTATTCGCTTGGGCAGAGCTCAACTCTGGTCCCCTGCCCCCTTCCCCAAATTCGTTTCCACCCTGTCTGTGTGGCCTGTGTGAGCCTGGGTACCGCTGCGTCATGTACGTATCAATATGCTCTCCGGACAGCCTTTGAGGGGAGGTGCTGTTATTAGCTCCATTTCACAGATGAGGAAATAAATGGCCAGAGGTTGAACAGCAGCAGACCATTAGTGCTACAGCACGCGTGTGACAAAAGCATGAAAATGCATCTCTGCTGTCGCTTGGGCTGTTGATCTCTGCTGATGTTAGGGACACGGCACAGAGCGTGCTGTTCCTGTAACCTGCCAGGTTGAGTCATCCTTCCGTGTGCCCATTTGTCCAGCCGGTACCGGGGAGTCCTTACTCCGTGCCGGGAGCTGGCATCCAGCGGTGTGTGGGACAGATGCGGCCCTGCTCAGTGGAGCTGTTTGCATGGTGGTGCTTTGCTGAGATCCTAGTCCCTTATAGTGAGGGTTTTAAGAGAAGTTTACATTTTCTCTTTCCTTCTCTTGACAGGTCTACATCCGGATAAAAGATGATGAGTGGAACGTATATCGGCGGTATACGGAGTTCAGGAGTTTGCACCACAAGTTACAAAACAAGTACCCTCAAGTGAGGGCCTACAACTTCCCGCCCAAGAAGGCCATCGGAAACAAGGTACCAGCGCCGAGCGGAGCCGGGCGGCCCACTGGTTACGGCCCAGGTCGAGGCTGGCTGTTTCTTCTTCGTTGGTCTATCATTTAAAAATGCACACTCCTTAAAGAAAAGCTGGCTGATGTGAGAAAAAAATAGGAAAAAAGGAAGTAGTCACCCACAATTCCACTGCCAAAAGACAATCGCCGTTAGGTTCTCCGTGTGTCCTCTTATTTCTTTAGGGCAGAAGTTGGAAAACTTTTTCTGTAAAGGGCTGGAGAGTAAATATTTTTGGCTTTGGGGGTATATGACTTCAGCAGAAAATGCTCAACTCCGCCGGTGTAGTGCGAAAGCAACCGCAGCCAGTACGGGCACAAATGGGCGTGGCTGTGCGCCAGTGACATTCTGGTTTTAAGAATAGGTGGCAGCTGGATTTGGCCTGTGGATTAGTTTGCTGACTGCTGTTCTGGACCAAAACATTTTTTCTAGTTTTCATCCATAGGAGTCATGATATTGATTTGGACTTATGACTGCAGAGTAGAACTTTCTGAGAATTTTTTTTTTATTATGATTGTAGGGTTACTTGCCTTATGAATCTTAATGCTTTATGATGACTTAATCTGTTTCTGTGTATTCACTCGGGTACTCTTGAGAAGGGAGGCACTGGCCCTCCACAGGCTTGCCGGTTGATTAGTATTCATTCATTCATCATTCATTCAGCAGGCATTTACTGGGCACCTATTACATGTCACTGTGCAAGGAGCTGCGGCCAGCTCTGCAGGTGACAGGCCTGCGTCTGGGCCTGGCGCAGAGCCCTGTGGAATTGTCTGCTTCCCCAGCTGGCATCGGCTTGTCACCCTCGTGTTTGCTTGTGGCAGCAGTTCTCCGTCTCAGCTGCACTTTGGATCACCTGGGGAGCCTCACAAACCACTGAGGACCGCCCACGCCCCACGTCACACGCTGCCTTTCTGATCCAGCTGATCTAGGCTGAGGCTGGGCGTGAAGGGGTTTAGTAGCCCTCT
The DNA here is from genome assembly GCA_963574885.1 of Lepilemur ruficaudatus. Taxonomy (NCBI): domain Eukaryota; kingdom Metazoa; phylum Chordata; class Mammalia; order Primates; family Lepilemuridae; genus Lepilemur; species Lepilemur ruficaudatus. The sequence goes on from CAUYRT010093824.1 coordinate 38,577, forward strand.
GGGTGATTCCAATAGGGGCCGAGCTAGAGAACCCCCGGCTCAAAATCAAGGAGGCAGAAGCATATCAACAGTTAAAGGGTAGCACAGGCTAGAAATGGGGCCGTTCTCCTCAGACATCCACACTGTTCTCACCCCAAGGCCTTTGCATGTGCTGTCCCCTGGGCCTGCAAGGACCATCCCCAGATCTCTGCATGGAGGGCTCTTCCGATTCATCAGGTCTCAGGTCAGACTTGCCCTCCTCAGAGAGAGGCCTCTCCGGGCCCCATTCCTGCTGCCTTCGGTCCACTGTCCATCTCGTTCCTCTGCTTTAGTTTTCTTCCCAGCATGCAGTGCTCATTGAAATGACCTCTTCACGTCCTTAAAGTATCACCTGTCTCTCTGCCCTGGCGTGGAAACTCGTGAACCAAGGCCCAGGTCTGCTTCTGCTCACTGCTCTGTCCCCAGCTCCCAGAATAGTATCTGACACTCCAAGAGACGCACGGCCCCAGTTAATGAATAAACGAACAGAAATTAAATGGAAGAGTTTCCCTTTTATTTTCTTCTTCTCTTTGCTGGGTCTCGGCATAAATTCAAAAAATCTAAATTCCAAAAGTGAGCAGAAAAACTTTCAAGGTGACTTGGGAGGTTGTTCTCAATCTGCTCTTGGCTGAATATTTTTTGCAGAATAGGCGGGAAGCCAGGTTTGGGAGGCAGGAAAGCCGGCGCTCTGGTGGTCTGAGGCGGCCGACTGGTGAGCTCCCTGTCCAGGTGGGCCTCGCCCGCGTGGGGGCTTAGGTAAAGGACGCGTTTTTGATGATGATTCTGAAGTCCACATTATTGCCCAAGGAATTGAGAGACTGTCAGTTCCTTCCCAGAATGACAGATTCCACCTCTGAAAGTTCATTTGGCATTAAGGCAAGGAAATCGCTTTCCCTGGAGCTGCAGATAATTCGAGTTGTTGGAGAAATTATGCATTAACATCCTCGTTAAAAACACACACACCAGTGTGTTGTGGGGGACAGGCTAGTGCTCGCCGAGCTGTGGAGAGCTGCCCCGCGGCTCCTTGCGAGGGGAGCCTCGGGGGGACGGCCGGCGCGGAGATGGCAGTGAGCGGACACCGAGCAGCACGCTGAGGCCAGTGCACTTGGCCGTCGGGCGAGCGTGTCCAGAGTGCAGGGCTGTTGTGCTGGGTGTAGGAGAGACAAAGGTGAATTAAGTGCAGTCTCCATCCTCAAGACTTGGCAGTCTCCTAGGGAGGATGACGAGTAAGTCAGTCCCCGCAGAGGAGCCGTGTGAGCCTGAGTGGGGGGAACCTGGTGCGATCTGGAGACAGAGGAGGGAGACTCAGAGCCGCTTCCTGCAGAGCCAGCAGCGCTCCCCGGCCTGAGTCTCCAAATGAGAGCCGGTGCGCAAGCAGGTCAGGTCAGGGCATCTTGTCCTTCCGTACGTCCTTTGTCGATTTCCTGTGGCTGCCGTAACACGTGGCCACAAACCTAGTGGCTTAAGACAATACACGTTTGTTGTCTTGTGATGCAGGTCAAAGTTCTGCGTGGGTCTCAGCGGGTTAAAATCGAGGAGTCAGTGGGGCTGCGTTTCCTCCTGGGGGCTCTGGGGAAAATCCGTTTCCCGGCCTTTCCCAGCTCCTACAGGCTGCCGGCACTCCTTGGCTTGCGGCCCCTTCCCTTGTCTTCATGTTGCCCCTCTCTGACCATTCTTCTGTTGCCAGATCTTCCTCTTGCCACAGCAGAGGATGGTTCTCTGCTTCTCGGGAGCGTGATTAGCCTGGGCCCACCCAGCTTACTCAGGGTAATCCCCCATCTCCAGGTCCTTCATTTAACTCCCCTGCAAAGGCCCCTTTGCCATGCAAGGTAGCACAGACGCAGGTTCTGGGGACTAGAGTGTGGACATCTTAGGGGGTGCGTTACTCTGCCCACTGCACCCCTCTCTTTCTTTGCCTGGAGTAGAGAACTCTTAATTATCATCCTACTTCACAAGTGAGGAAGCAGAGACATGGGGGGTAAAGTGTCTTGTCTGAGGCCGTCTCACTTGGCAGCTTCCAGGCAGACACGTGGGCCCAGGCAGATGCTCCACAGAGCCGTCAGCCTCCGTGAGCGCGGCTTCTCATGGGGGCAGGTCTGCCGTGGAGGCCCGGGAGGGTGGAGGGCATTGGTTAGTCAGCCATTGCCTGGTTGGTGGACGTTTACGTGACCTCCCCAGGTCAGTTCCTCCTCCTCGGTGCTATGGCGAGCAGGGCGCCGGAGCAGCCAGACTCGGTTGCCTCTGTCCCCCCGACCTGCCCCCGGCCACCACCCAACTCGCACCAGGGGCCATTGGTAGAGCTGGGGGTGCTGCCCTCATGATTCACTCACAGGTTTACGTGAACTTTCCTGGTAATCCTAGACATACGGGGAGGTAGTCGCTCATTAATTCATTCAGTTATACATTTATTCATTCTTCAGGACTTTGCCAGCTCTGCAAGGGGCTGTGACAGACACTGAGAGTCAAGGAAAAGGAAGAAAGTAAGATTCCCACGGCTCTGTTAGCTGTGTGGCCTTGGGCACGTTAATATGACCTCTCTGTGCCAGTTTCCCCTTCTGTGTACCAGGAATAGTCACAGCACTTCTGGGGTTGTTCTCATTAGGATTGCAGGGGTAGCGTTTGTGAGGTGCTTAGAGCACCGTCTGGCACGTGGTGAGTGCTGTGTCCTGGTTTGCTAAATAAAGGGGTGCAGGGGCTGGTGGGGAGATGGAGCCAGCAGACGCATAAGCGTGTCCTCATCATGGCAATGGTGGGACTCTGAGCCCGTGCAGGGGCCGAGACCCACACAACTGGTCCCTCTAGAACCCTCGCACGCTGCGCTTCTGTGTAGAGTAACACCAGCCATCCTATGCCAGACTCGTCCTGCACTCGGGGGCTTTCTGTTCCTCTTCTCATCATGCATTTCTTGTCATATAAAACATCTTATCAGCAAGGAACCCAGGGGCAATAAGCTTGCTGCCTGAGGTCCCATGGCTTGTAAGTGCCAAAGCCAGGGACCCAGCCACACTCTGCCAGTGCCACCGCACTGCCCTGCCTCCTCGTGGGGAAGCTCCGCAAATCCAGGCCTGGATCTGGGAGCTGGTGGTGCAGAAAGTCAGTGACCGCAGGTTTCTGTGTGGAGCTGCACGATCTTGGGGGGATCCTGCCAGAAAGCTCCTCACGTCCAGACAATCCAGATGACAACGAACCACCCCCACCTGCTCGCCACGGAGACCCGGGGAGCTCAGACGCCATCCCCCAGCCCTGCAAGTTTTCCAGAGGGAAATTTGGGGGAGAAAAGCAGCTCCAAACGAGCAAAGCCATAAACTCAAGCTTGTGTTTCATTTGACACTCCGCCAGCCGCTGTCTAAATAGTCCTGGTACTTAATGTTTCAATCGAGAGGAAGAGAGGAATTGGGCTCATTATCCATCACACATTTGTGTTTCTCTTTAATACAGTAAAAGCCTCTTAAGATATTTTCCAGGAGAACAGTTGCTGAAGTCATCTTGCCAGAAAAAAATCATCTTAAGAGCGAGACATTGACGAGCCTCAGACTGGAATGTGTTTGGGTGTGTGGATTTAATAAGTGGGGCTTTCTTGGGAGGACTTTTCTATCATATGAAATTAAAATCCAATAAAAAAATCAAGGTCATTTATAAACCAAGAGTCCAGAGCCAGCATCTAGAAGTGTATTTGTTCTGTTCTCGTCCTGCAAACCTTCTATGGGGAACACGTGGAGAGGTTGACTGCAAGAGCATCCCCTTGGTGCCCTTGGGTCACAGACCTTGCAGGTCTCTCCCTACACAGCAGCCTTCATGTCTCCTCCAGGAAGCCTTCCCTGGCCTCAGGACATGAGCTGTCCCTCCTCTGGGTTCCTTTCTCACGCTCTACCACATCGCAGTGGCCCAATTTCCGTTCTCCGGCCCCCCCAGCCCCGGCATTGCACTGTGGGGGTGGAGGGCAGTGCCTGGCCTCACCGAGTCTTGGTCGTCTCAGGATCTGCCGCAGTGCCTGGCGCGCAGTGGGTGCGCAGTCAGACGAGTCTGATGAACAGATGAGCTCAAGCTGTGTAGAAACCGGTGTGTGGCACCCATTCTGTCTGGTTTTCAATTTCCTTTCTCCTGGGTCCTCTTCCTGACTTCCACTGATTATTGTTCGTACACAGTTCTCACGTGGTGCTGTCGGACCTGCTCACGGGATACTGGCAAAGTCATATTTGCAGGAGGTTCTACAAAGACTTTGCATTCCCTGTTCTTGGTGACAGAGAGGATTTGTTGGACACACTTGGGGTCTGGCCTTCCCTGTTAACTAACCAGAATTGGCCATCCCCCTGCTTCCCTCATGCCAGGCTGGGTTTGAGGGCTCTCGTTCTGGGGTGAACCCATTGGTTCTGTAATTGACACAAATTGCAGGACACTTGACTCTCTGCTGGGCATTAAACATTGGCCAAAATATTTCTGGGGCTGTTAGGTTACTTGTATTCATTATTTAATCTCTCTCTCCAGCTCTAAAGGCCTTCTGAATATACTTAGCCCCTGTTCCATCTGCTTTTCTTCCTCACATTTTTGGACAACTGATTAAAATCACAACTTAAAAGGGTACTTCTCAGCTCTCATTCTCTTCTTGAATAATTGAGAATAATTGCTACCTTTCCCTTCAGTACTCCCATTAATATTTGAGAACTGTGTATTGCAATCTTGTTTCATCTTCAGTACGCTGGAAAAAAACATGTTCAGTCTCTCAAGTTGCTGCCATTTTGGTCACTTCCTGACACCACCTTCCTGGGGCTCAGAACCGCCATGTCTAGAGGAAGCCGCCGCCTTCCTCCTGCCCATCTCTGCGGCGTCACAGGCCACGTGTGTCTTTGGAAACCACGCGATGCAGAGGCCGGGTTTGGGCTGTGGGGTCTCACTGCCCACTCACAGTCTGCCCGGGCACACACTGGCTGCGTGAGCTCGGGCAGGTCACTGAGCTGTCACACGGGGGTGAGGACGCTGGCAGCAGGGGCTCTTGTGAAGAGTGAATGAGGTAAAGCGAGTGAGCTCTGTAACACGGCACCTGGCGTGTCCTGAGGCTGCAAATGCCAGCTTGAAAACACAGCTCTGCAGGGAGCCTCGCTGATTGGGTTTCCTTTCTTTTGTAATTGGTGGTAACTCGGACATGTGCATCTTAATTCTTCCTTCTTCCCTTCTCTCCTCTTCCTCCCTTCTTCGTTTCTATTCTTGCTGTCATGGTGGTGAGTTTTGGGGGATTTCTTTTTTGTTTTTAAGTTGGGTATAACATACCTCCAATCTTAGGGTACAGTTTGATGGATCGTTCACCAACTGAGCACACCTATGCAAACAGCTCTTGACCAAGAAATAGACCATTAACAGCACTACGGAAGCCTCTTCCCGTCATGCCCTCCCCATACGGGGCCACTGTCCCGATTTCTGATGCTATAGGGTCCTTTTGTCTGTTTTGGATCTTTACATACAGGAGATCACACAGCACGCACCCCTCTGCGCCTGGCATCTTTCTCTCACCGCGTCTGTGAAATTCACGCGTGTTGTTGCAGGTGGCAGTAGTTGGCTTGACTTCGTTGCTGTGTGGTATTCCGTTATATGAACATGCCGCAATGTATTTATCTTTCACTGTTGATGCATATTTGGGTGGCTTCCAGTTTGGTTCTGTTACAGATAGCATTGTGATGCACGGTTCTTGGGTATGTCTTCTGATGGACATAAGCCCTGGCCTGTCGGGTCTGTACTCAGGAGTAAAATTGCTAGTCCTGTATTCCACATTGGTAGACACTGCCGAAGAGTTTCTCAGTGACGGTTTCTTAAAGGAAGGGACAAAGACTATGAGGAGTAAGATAACAGGCACCTATATTCCCACCCCATGAAACTGACAGCTGTTCACCATTTTGTCATATTTGCTTCTAAGCCCCTGCAAAATTATGACAGAATGTTTCAAATGTGCTTCAGAATGCACAGGAAAATGTAGTGAACACGCGCGGACCGCTGTCCAGACGTAGTGACGTTAATATGTAGAGAAACGGAACATCGTGAGCACAGCCGAATCTCTTGGCACCTCCTCCCGGAGGGCGCTGCTCCGTGGAGCCATCCCGCGTGCGTCCTGTCCACGGTTTTATACTTTTAGTACACGTGATTATGGGAGAGTTTTCTTTTTCACGCTTCGCATGAACGATTTCATTCTTTCTGGGTCCTTTCACAGCTGTGCTCTTCACCAGCATTACATTTTTGCAATTTCTTCATTTAGATGCTCGGCCTTCGGATTTGTCACCTTCAACTGCGCGCTGCCTCCGTTGGAGGACTGTCCGGCATGGCGTTTGTTTATTCTCCCACTGGTGGGCGTTTAGGTTGTGTATACCTTTCCCTGTTCCATGTTGTTGCAGCGAGCGTCCGCACACACGGTGCCGTGTAGACGGATCTGAGACGCAGTCGCTCTGGCCCTGTGCGCGTGAAGCAGGCTGCCGGCTCACGGGGCACACGTGTCTTCAGCTCGCCTAGCTCCTGCCAGATCGCTTTCTAGACAAATAAATAACTACATTTACAAAATGTGCTAACACCATAAAGGGAAAAGCAAGGGACCAAGAAAGCCCAGGATGGAGGGAGCTGACTTATTCTGCACAGCTGGAGAGGATTCCCTGAGGAGGCAGAGTTCAAGTTTAGACTTGACAGAGGAGAAAGATGCGGCCACAGGAAGGGCCAGGGATGAAGTGTTCTAGAAGGAACTGTATGTGCAAAGGTCCTGAGGCAAGTGATCGCACCGATTGTTCACTTGCAACCAGGCGGATGAGAATTCCCGTTGTTCCACATTCTCAACTACGCTCGGCATTGTTAGACTTAAAATTTATTTCTATTTTGCCAACACGATGGGCGAAAAATGGTATCTGATTGTGCTTTTGAGTCACATTTCCCCAGTTGCTGATAAGGTTGATGATCTAGTAACGATTTTCAGTCATTCAGATTTCCTCCTTCCTTTCTTGCCTTTGTGCATCCTCTGGTCATTTTTCTACCGGGATAGTTATCTTACTGGTATCTAGGATCTTTGCGTGTTTTTCTGGACGTTACTCTTTGACTTTGCATTCCTTTACGAAGACAGGACTCTTGTCCCCTTGTTGAGGTGGCAACTCTGGCTCCATTCACACTGGAATCCACTGCCCCTCCCCTGCTGGAGCCTCCTGGGAGCCTGCCCCCGCCCGGCCCCCAGCGTCTCAGTGCGCACACTCGCTTGCATGTCTGTTTTCCTCGCCAGACTGGTTTTCTCCGGGAGCAGCAACTTCCCATCAGACACCACACACTGAGCGATTCCATCTCGCATCGGGAGAGGCTGGATTCGTGGCTCTTGAGGGAACATGGGGCCCCTGATGGTAACGTGGCCCCAGAGCAAACCCCACTCACAGCCCCCCTCTGCGAAGCGGGGTCCAGCAAGTTTCGAGCGTCCTAGAAGCGCAGGGCGCGGTTTCACCTGCTCTGGGGAGAGCCCATCTCCTCGGCCGCTTCACACCCACGTTAAGCCTCGCCAGCCCCTTGGAACTTCCTCATCATTTTGTTCCTCAGCGCTTCTGCCTCCTGAGGGAAAGTGAAATTCTTTGCAGTAATGAGTTTTGAAGCTTTTTTCGAGTTAAGTGCCTGATCTTCATAAGCCGGTGAAAATGGAACTGTTTTGTGTCACAAAGGAGACTTTGATGCTTGCTTTTAGCTCTCCCCGGTGACCTGGGTAGCCCTATTCCTACCAGCAGGAAATAAACAAGCCACTCTTCACCTCAGAGGAACCGAGTTAACAAGGAACGTGGCCGTTTATTGCATGCTAGCTACACACCAGGCGTGGTGCCAGAACGTGGTGCCTGCACGTTCTCACTTAATCTTCGGCATCCTGGTGGCCAAGGAATTAGTATCCCCGCCTCACCCCATGTGAGGGTCTCCCTCCTAAATCTCCAACCCTCAAGCTCTTTCTTGCCTCAGGACCTTTGCACATACAGTTCCTTCTAGAACACTTCGTCCCTGGCCCTTCCTGTGGCCGCATCTTTCTCCTCTGTCAAGTCTCCACTTGAACGCTGCCTCCTCAGGGAATCCTCTCCCAGCTGTGCAGAATAAGTCAGCTCCCTCCATCCTGGGCTTTCTTGGTCCCTTGCTTTTCCCTTTATGGTGTTAGCACATTTTGTAAATGTAGTTATTTATTTGTCTAGACATGGCGTGTCTGTGCTGGCGGGGGAGAAACCAGTGAATTATTTTAAGCAGGAGAGTGACAAGGTCCGATTGACATTTTGAAGATGTCACTGCCCATGGAGGACGGCTGGGTGGCATCAGTGCAGCAGGGTTGGCAGAACATTGCAGCAGGAGCTGGTGAGGCTTGAGGGGATACAGAGCCCTTGAGGACTCGTGAGAGGGGCGTTAATGGACCCGGGGACGTGGAGCCCAACCTGGCAGATGGGGGCTTGTAGACCGTCAGACTCACTCTTAGGTGACTGTGCTCTCCAGTGCGAGGCTGCTGAAACAGTGCATGGACAAAGTCCCAGTGCAGAGGTTGTCAGCTGGCAGCCCACAGGCCACATTCTGCCTGAGACATGGCTTGTGTTTCGTGGTGGTGGTGATGGTGATGATGATGATGGTGGTGGTGTCATTGCATGTGACAAAACCAAAATTAAACTATTTTTTAATTTAAAAATCGAATTTATTGGCTTGTGTAACTAAAAGACTGAGGAATGACTTTAGGAATGGCTGGATCCAGGAGCTCAGTGATACCACCAGACATCTGTATCTTGGCCGGTCTGTTTCTCATGTGTTCACACTCTTACATGTTGTTCATGTGCCTATTTCTTTCTCTGCCTGCGTTTTCTGGGTTGGCGGCTTTCTTAGGCAGGCTTCCCTCACATCTCACAGCAAAGATGGTCCACATCTAGGTTTTCACTGTATCAACTAAGCAACTCAGGCAGAAAGAGCAAGTTGTTTCTTAGTAGTTTCAGTCTCTGTGCTGACACTCATTGGCCCAGCTGAGTTCTGTGCCTGTCCCAGGACCAGTCACAGCAACTGTGTTTGGCCAGATCATGTACTCATGCCTGGGTAAAGGAGTGAGTGAGTACATCCTGTCCAAATCCCATGGACTGAGAGTGGGAGAAGGTTGCTTCCCTGAGGAAAGCAACTGTCATCAGAAGAAAAGGACGTGGGTAATGAGTAGGTGAAACAAGGGAGCCAGCCCAGGGGTAGAAGGAAAAGAGGGAGGTCAGGGAAGCTTCAGAACAGAGGTGCTTCTGGAATTTAGTCTTGAGGGACTCAGCTATTGCATGAGGTGGGAGAGCGCCAGGCAGAGGAAATGGCACTTCTGAAAGTAGAGTTCATGGCCCACGTGGCCCTCCTCAGGCCCACGATGCCTACCGAGCAAATGGCTTGTGCCGCTAGCAGCCAGGTACACATGTGTGTGCATTAGCAGGTGAGGCAGAAGAGCCAGGCAGGGCCAGTTACCTTGCATGCTTAGCTTAGGAGTTTGGACTTCTATCCTGAAAGCAAAAAAAAAAAAAAAAAATGACATGCTTTTAAAAAATGTTTTTGCATTTTTTAAAAAAAATGCTCACTTGGGAAACAGCGTGGAGAATGACCAATAGCAGGAGAGACTGGCCCCGTAAATGCACAGGGGGCTACAAACATGTCAAGGGGAACATCATTATTCATCCATCCCACAAATCTTTCTTCAGCACTACTGTGTATCAGCCACTGAAAATACAGCAGAGAATTAAATAGACAAGGGCCCCATTTACATAGGCTTACAATGTGGGGGTGGGGGGAGCAGATAACGTAGATATAAACAAATTAGAGGTAACTTCTAATAATCTCTAAATAATATGAAATAATTACGAAGAGATTTAACTCTAGATCTGTCCTTGGAAAGGTGACCCAGGCCAAAGGAGGTTTAAGTTATAAACTAAACAGCATAGAATTTTTACTTACAATTTTTTTTTTAAAAAATGTACTTGCCCGCAGTTGCTAACCAGACCAAAATTATTTAGCTCCCCTTGACAGACAAGGGTGCAAGTAGAGAGGTGGCAGAGTTTCAGAAGCTAGCAGCGAACTGTCGTTTGGGCTTGACCTTCCGCTACTTGGTATCAGCAGCGGCTTTGCATGCTGGGTAATGGAGCCATAGCTGGTTTTGGACAGGCGCATAAATCTTTTTGGGAAACTGGAAAGATGAGCCAGCCAGGCAGACCTGGCATTCTGCTTAATTCTCATTTCCGCCTTTTATCTTCTCCCCTCGCCCTGTGTTCGCTCCCGCCTCCTACTATGGGAAATCCCAGCAGAAAGCACAAACTCAAGTTCCGCACAGACATTCTTCAGACTGGAGCAGCAAATGAAAAATGGTTTTGCTGTGTGGAGCGTTTCCCTCAGTGATACCATTGTGTTCAGACGGGTCTGGAGAGCTGTAGATCATGCCCTTCCCACTGCTTTGGCGACTCTTGCAGATGCCTCAAATGCATTGATTTTGGAAATAATTGAACACAACTTTTTCTCTTCTCCAGTGTGGTAGGCTTCATGTCTGTGCTCCAGGTGGCCGACAGGTGTGCCGGTAATGCCAGCACCCAAGCGGGGTAAAAGACGGCTGCATCCTTCCCAGATTCTTAAACAAAGCGGTAAATCATTCCCTCCCGAGGATCCTCCCTCAGCCTGTATTTAGGCCACGTCACTCGCCACTGGTCAGCACCAAGGACAGTTCCTCCACTGCTTGCGTTCCTCTGATGGTGTCCACTCTGGACACGTGCCCAGATCACTGGGTGTTTAAGAAAGTCAGATGAGCAGGCCACACACGACACCTAGTGAATTAGAATCTCTAGGGGAGACGAGACCCTGCAGGCTGCGTTTCTGACAGGCCCTTGGATGATGCTGGCAGAGCCGGTCCGTCTCCTGGTGACTGGGGACCACACAGAGGGAGCAAGTAACTTGCTCCAGGTTGCACAGCGAGCTGTGTAGGTGTTCAGAAAGCCACGACTGGGACTTCTCCTTCTCTGCTGTGACCTCCATAGCTCATTTGCTCTCAACCTCATGCCATTATGTGGAGGAACCAGGAATGTGGTGGCAGATGTGGTCACGAGTTGGTGCCAGGCTTTCCAGACAAAATATGACTTGAGATGAGTGATATAAAAAAGTACTTCAAAGAGTGGTTTTGGAATTCTACCTCCTGCCTATTCTTTCTGAAGACCTTGATACCTACAGTGTGTTCTCTGGGCCAGTGACATCGGCCTCACTTGAGAGCTTATTAGACACACGGAATCTCAGGCCCCACCCACACCTCCTGAATTAGAGTGTGCGTGCACGCTTGACAGGCCCCAGAGGAGTCATGCACACATGGCAGTTTGAGAAGACCATTCCCTGTCATTTTTATGGTCACCGTCGGATTCCAACAGGCTCTTCCCCATGTCCTTCCTGCCCATCTCACCTTGCTCCCCTCTAAGGAAGAAGATTCCTCAGTTGTCAGATTGTCAGGCTCTGAGCCACAGCTGCTGTGGGCAGAGTCACGTGTTATGTTGGCACATCAGGTTGTGCCTGTGTCTTGTCTCACTCTCCCAGGCTAAAACTGGAAGTTTCCAGAAGCAGGCAGGGCTCAATCCCTTGCTGCTTTCTTTTCTTCCTGTGTGCTCTTCATTTACATTCGCTCGACAGTTGTGTTTAAGACAGTGGTGAAGAAATAGATATGGTCCCTGCCCTCCTAGAACTTTCAGCCTAGCTGAGGCAGACATTGAACAAGTAAACCCATAAAGGAAGGTACTTTCAAGTGATGCCACTTTTTTGTGTAGGAATGGTGCAGGGAGCTGTGACAGAGAGGACCCTGTTTAGTCAAGGGTCCAGGTAGGGACCTGTACACTGACATGTGGAGGATGTGCCATAATTAGCCAGGACACAACACGACAGGAGTGCCCAGGCAGAGCTGGCGGCGGGGGAGAGGCAGACCCGGCCAGGTGCACACTAGGTATGGGGTCATTCTCATTCTCTCTCTCTCTCTCTCTCTCTCTCTCTCTCTCTCTCTCTCTCTCTCTCTCTCTCTCTCTCTCTCTCTCTCTCTC
>CAUYRT010093827.1:0-11586 GCA_963574885.1 Lepilemur ruficaudatus
GATTTCCCAAAATATATTACCACTCAAGTTGACTTATCTTGTTACATTCAAAAACCTACTCTGTCAAAGTAGTCCAGAGAGTACATACATAGTACTCCAACTGTATCTACGTACAACCCACACTTCATTTTAAGTGTACAATTAAATGATTTTCAGTGAATTTACCGAGGTGTACAGTTAATCACATGAATCAGTTTTTGAGGAATTCCTTTCCCCTAATGAGATCCCTAATTCCAAATGTTTAAATTTTCTGTGTTGAAGTGAATGTAGTAGGACAAGAGCTAAGGAAAGACCAGTTAAGAAGTAACTGCAGTAGCCCAAGCAAAAGACAATGGTGTCTTGCACAAAGGTGGCAGTGATGGGGATGAAGCAGTGAAAACAAGGCTCAGGCCCATAAATAGAGTTATTTCCATTAACTTTCCAACATTCTTATTAGTAGATTATGCTCATATTATTTATTTCATGTAACACTGTCTTTATAGTTAAAGGCTGTCATAACTTTGGCAAGGTCATTTAATTTCTTAGGATAAGAAAAACATTTTATCGGATGAGAGTGATGACACTTGGAAAGGAGGAATAGAGCCTTTGTATCACTTTTAATGCAGTTAATCAAAGGCACTGTTATGGCTGACAGCAATAAACAGGGAAGAAACTACAACCTATATTTCTAAGAATACTTGAAGACTAGAGAAATAAGTAAAAATTCAGTGTAGTTTAAATCTACAAAAAGAGATTCATAACTGAAATCATAGACATGCAAATTTAATTTCCACATTCAGAGAATTATTCAACAAAATTGTCAGGAGATTAGCCTGAATCCACCTTTGAGAATGTGATAAAGGTATATGTAAAGACCAATAACTTACTAGATACATTATAGACTGATTCCTTGTTTCAGAAATATATTTTGGTTAAACCAGCTTTTCTAGTGCTTCATAAAAGTATTTAAATTATAGGTGACTTTTCAGAAATGAAGCTATCACAAAAGTAAGGTGTGCTTATATTTGTTAACAATATTTGCAGTTTTAAAGGAAATAAAATTTGTTTGCATAAGTCTAGCTCTCTCCAGTAACAGAATGATGGGGGGTGGCATATAAAGGGGGAGATAAGAGCAAATGTGTTTAGTTTCCCCTTGTCAAAGATTTTTATTCTTTCAAAAACAAAGAACATACAGTACTCATAAGAACAACAAAGTCACAGTTTTATTAGACTGGAAGCTCCTTAAGTGTGGAAATTGTGTGCCTTATCTTAAACTGAAAGAAAGGATTGTGTGTGTGTGTGTGTGTGTGTGTGTGTGTGCCCATGTGTGCAGGCGTGCATGGGTGCATGTGTTCCGGAAGACCATGCTAGGGTGTGAAGGTAATAGAGACTGCAATATCACTTTATATTATTTGGTATTTTGTTCTATTTTTACATAGTGAAATAATAGTATTTTTGTCAGTATAATAATATTGTTTGGTATATTAAAATTTATCAACTATTAAACATTATATCTAGAGGCACACTTGCATGTCACATTAAAATTTTAAATCTAACAAAAGGTGTTTAGAAAGCTTCCTCTCTACTTCCATAATATCCAAAGAGAGGAAGAAAATGCCAACTGAAAAAGCAATGTATATTATTTCTATATATTTCCTTGATTTAATAACTTGCCAAGCTCAAAAAGTAACATGATAATAAGCTAAAATAAAATATAACAGAATCTCCTACAATAAATGAGGAAACAAAAGATATTAAGGAAAATGGAAATGAATTTTTTTTTTCATTTATATAACCTCAGCTTGTTATAACTGCTACTGTAGTTCTATTTATAGCACCACCACTAGCCTGGAAAAGGTTCTAAATATCACATAAAACAAGTGTTGTGATTATTTTTAAACTGTCACAGAAGAGGAAAATATTCAGAGTTGCCTTATAACTATCTTTCAAGATTATCTGCACTATATCAAATTATAAAGAGCTGTTACAGAAACCGTAAAACTTCACACAAAATGAACTTGCTATTCTACAATGACATTAATGATGAACTATATATTTAAGATCACATTTTTGAAGAATTTATGAAATAATATGTATTTTTAGTCTTTCACAGTCAAAATTTCTTCATTTAAATACTTTTAACTTATTGGCAAATAATAATTTATTGTATTTGATATTAGCTATAATAAAATAATAACGTTATATTGCATGCTTATCTTTTATAATTTCATATTTCATTTAATATTTAGTAATAGGCTTACAATCTTTCTATTTTGAATGTATTATCTATTTATTTTAATATATTTTTATTTTGTGTATTTAAACACTTTTTGATGAAATTATAGCACCGACGTATAAAATATAAATACCAAATATCAGTACTTTCTTTCTTCTCAGTATAAAAAATCATTAGTGTGGAATTTATTAATTGACATGTAGGTTATTGTACTCAAAGAGCTTAAAGGCTGCTATCCCTAGTCAGTATCAACAGCCAGAAGAAGGGGAAGGGTATGACAGTCAGATCCACATTTTGTGGTCAATTTTTAATTGAATTAAAAATTGGATGAATTTTGAATTAAAAATTGGATGAATTTTTAAATCATCAAATGGCCATAACAGAGACAATGCAAATACAAATTTACATTGCAAAAACAGAGACATACAAATTATAGTAGAGGCAAAGGCAAGAAAATTATGGAAAAAGGATTGGATTCAAATCTCAGCTTTGACTTTCAATAGCTGCACCTCATGGATTATTCATGTAACCTCCCTGAGCTTCATTTCTCTAACTTTAATTTGGACAAGAGCAGCTACTGACCCAGTTATCAGGATTGGACTAGTTTGTGCATATAGGGTGCTTAATGTAGTGACACATAGCTAGCACTCAATAAAACCGGGCTCTGATTTTCAACTGTGTCATGAAACAAAAGAAGGGCTAGGTGAATTAATTAATTTGTGGCATCTGAAATAAAGTACACTGGGTGAATGAAGGTAAAGATCTGAAATGTAAATAGTGAATAATGGTTTCTTGCTTAGGGAGAAGAAATACTAAACAGTGAAAGTCCCCCAGGGTCAAAATTCTTATCAGATGTTTAAATTCATTTATCCTGCAGTTATGTTCTTTATTTGGAAACTTATTCAACTTATTTTTGCTGTTATAATATTGTGGATTAGTACTTTACATCTTAAAAAAGTCTGTCACGCGCAAGTTCATAATCATTTGCAGACTTGGTTTCAAATGCTAATCATCTTATGAAGGTCAAATTTCAACACTGACATATTAAAAGCACTTTTCTTTAAAAGATATTCTCAAATTTATGTAAGAAATACTGAGACGATTATAAAATGTTGGTGTCGGAGGGGGTCTTCTAGGTTTACAGCCTCATTCTACATACGGAAAAGTGGGACTTTAGAACCACAGCGGGTTCCCTTTAGTCACAGAGCAAGGTACAAAACTGGGAATAGAAATCAGATCTTCTGAACCTTAAACCCAAACACTCCGTATTTTTTGGTAAACCACAGAATGCAGGCTGAGGAGGGACTTAATGTATCAAATCATTATTTAATTTATTCCACAAATATTTGAGCATCAAAAATAAAAGGACTAAGTAAGGGCAGCTTCTGCATTACAGAATAAAAATGAGACAAATGGTAAATAACATGTTAGACAAATCCTTACCTTCACTATCGATCCATGAGACATAACTTAAATTAATGTCATGTCTTTTAGGCCAGTTAAGAGTCAACAAAGCAAAACAAGCTTACTGGCATTAGAGAACCACTTACAGGAGGGTTCTGTATTCTCATGCCTTAAAGCAAGATGAATTTTCTATATAACCTGAACCTTATCTATATGCAGTCAAAAAATATGGCTCATCTGACATACCCCTTAATACTTCAGTCATCAAAAAATAAAGTAGCAAGATATGGGCATTTTTCCAAGCCCATGTAGATAGACTCCAAAATGGTGGCCCTCTAGTATACAGGCTCTGTCTAATCTCCTTCCCTTGAATATGGGCAGGACCCGTGAGTAGGATGGGGTATTACTCCCATGATTAAGTTACTAATCAATTGATTTTCATTGATCATAGGGAGATTATCTCTTGTTGGGTAGGCCTGACCTAATTGGTGGATTTCTTTAATACAAGGTAAAATATTAGGACATTCTCCAGCTATCCTGGAAGAAAGTAAACAGCTTTGTTATTATGAATTCCCTATGGAAGTTGCCACATGGCTGGGATCCCAGGGCGGCATGTAGAATTTGAGAGTGAACGCTTCCCTCACGCTCCCACCTCAGGGAGCTAGCACAGAAATAAAGACCTCAGTCCTACAACCCTGAGGAAATAAACTCTGCCAACAATGTAACCTAGCACAGAAGCAGCTTTCCTTAGTCAAACCACCATAAAAACTGACAGATTTAGTTTAGCCTTATAAGACCCTGAGCTGAGGACCCAGCAAAAACATGCCAGATCCATGTGAAATATTAAACTTGTGTTCCTTTGGCACCTAAAATATTGTGTGGTAATTTGTTATGCAGTAATAGAAAACTAATACAGGCAGAGAACAAGTCTTTATACTTTGCATATTCTCCAATATGCAAAATACAATAGCAATAGGTATTTACATATTAATATATACTTGATTAGATTATCTTAATTGGAAATGGTATGCTTGATGCAGCACAGTGCTAGAAAACTGTTAGGTATTAACCTTACTGTCCTTTATGTTTGGGGATAGTCTTGTAGCTTTCAAACATTTTTTTTCATTTGATACTGTGAGTTATATATGACATGGATATCATCTCCATTGCACAGATGAGGAAGCAGAATCCATAAGGGATAAAGTTCCGGGAGTCATGTTATTCATTTTCTTTCTACTATGCTCTTGCCTACTTTCAACCATTTCCTTTTGTAATTCCCTTGACACTTACAGCATATAAGAATACACTAAATTCTCTTATGAATCTAAAGTGCATTATAAAGCAACAGTGAGGGTTGTTACCATGTTTATCTTGTTCCACCCTTGATTTCCCACAGTGAAGGTCAAGCACCTCTCATATGCTAAACATGTTTGCTAGCTGATTGAATACAGGCAATGCCAGCCAGCCACAGAACTTATTATATTTCTAATATTCTGGGGAAAATAATATTCATAATAATTGTAACTATTAATGAAGCCCCCATGACATCATATACTCTTTATACATTTTTACTTTAATTGTCACAGTAAGCATGTAGGGAAGTTTTAAATCTTCATTAAAAAGGAGGAAACTAAGTTTTAGAAGGACTAAGTAATTTGATAAAGATTACCTAGCTTAAAGGGTGGATGCAGAGACAAATTTAGGTCTGTCTGCCCTAAAGCTTGTATTAGTTCCATGATTTCATGTTATTGTGCTTAGGGGACTTTCAGTACAGAAAAATGACAGACAATACAAATAAAGATAAGAGAGCTTTAAACTAGACAATCCTTTTTACTTACGGACTGCAATGCAAAAACCCTCGAATCTATCCATACAACACACAGCATTTTGGTATTATAAAATGCTCTTATGCACAATACTATCTTGATCACTAATTGCTTAATAAATGTATGTAGCATCACTTAAATAAAATTACACCATGTTCTGGTGGGGAAAATGTATGCTTATTGTTAAAATTCACAAAATTCTCCAATCATATTTACCAAATTCACAAAGATTATAATATACCTAAGAGCATTTCTGTAACAAATTATTTCTTCTATAGTACATAAATAAATAAAAATAGTATCTTTCTACTTTTAATTCCACATGCTTTCTCCATTCTCTATTGTGAATAAATAGTGTAAATGTAAGAAAGTTCTTATTAAGTAGTTTATTTCAGAGTTTTAGTCAAAGCTTTAGAGTCACCTTGGAACACGTCTCTTCAAAAAGATCGTCTCTACCTGCTTTCTCCAGAATATAAAAGGCTATCAAAGTTTCTCAGGCATTTAAAAGCCCAAAATTATTATCTTTTGTTTAATTTTTTCCTTCATGAAACAATTCAAGCTTTTAAAATCTTACAGAGCTTGACTATACAGCTATCACTTTATATTTAGAAAATTGTTAATTCTCAAACTGAATGAGAATCCTGAAGAAAAGGACAGTTATCCAAGGATGACTGCACCTTTCTCTTGTTCCTTTGGCAATCTTCATTTGCCAATAGTTACTCTCAAACATCCAGCTCTACAGCACAACATAATGTAAGTATAAATCACTGAAATGTTTCTCTTGACGCTATGTCAAATCCACTCTGACTCTTGAAATAAGTTAAATAAACTTTAGCTTTCTTTTCACCCTCCTCCTTATGCCCTGCTCTTCCAGTCACCTGAGAATTAAAAACATAAAATAAAATAAAATATTGAGGGAGTATTCTATGATTGGAAAGATACATTAAAGCCACTTTAAAAGGAAGATACTCATAGGCAGCCACAAGCAAAATCACTGAAGTGTCTATGGGTAACACTTAGCACCTGAGAACTATAAAGGCTCAGAAAGGCAGTGTAAAACTAAATATGTTTGTCTGTTTCCAAATCATTAGACAAGGAATTCTTATTCTTATTTCAATAGTCATTGCTGCAATAGTCACACAGCATCCAGCCATTCATTTATCAACTACATTATTTCACTGCTTAACCGGGAGAAGACACACCTGCAAAGATAATCTTGCCATAAACAAGAGATGCTTCTCAGATTGGAAGAAAATGATGAATAAAGCAATTAGTAATTGGAAGATTAGATAACTAGAATGTAGAAACTTTCCACTTGTTTAGCTATTAAAGTAAGCATGTTTCAAGAACTAAAATAAATTAGTGTGGGCTTTAAAACTCTAACAATAGATTCAGAAACTATAAGTCACTGGGCCTAAGAGAAATAGCTAACTGGCCTCCAAAGACTGTTAAGTTACCAGGATTCAGAAAGATCTCAACAATGTAAGCTAATAACAAAGAGCAAACATGCTACCAATTAAAAGCATATTTCTATTTGGCCACAAATGTATTGCATTATAGATTAGTAGCTATGCTTATTATACATTACTTAGGTAAATACTAAAATTAGATCTCATTCCCTAGCCAGACATCAGCTGACAGGAGCGGGTGCTGTTAGAAGTATGCATTGAGGCAAAGGGAAATCATCCTAGAATTAATAAACACATGGATAATGCAGAGTTAATTACATGACTTTGGCTACAGGAATATGCTTGAATTCCTGCTAATTTATTGAAGTGGGCACCAACACTGTGTGTTGAGGGTTAGCCACGAAATGAAGCAGGTGACAAGAATAAATGCAAACAGGCAAAATATGTGATTACAAAGTCTGTTTACAAAATAGAATTTCTGTGAGCCTAATTATTTGCAAAGCTGTAGTAATGCACTTATTCTAGCTCTTTCTTTTCTATCCCTGACTTAGATGAAATTTACTTGCATAATAGCTAGAACCATTTTGCTAAAATATATAGCATTTTTCTATTTCAATCTCATTTGAAGTATAAAATTGAATGGAAATCTACATATTTATATATAAGCCATTTGTGTAGACTGGATTTACGTATAAGCTTTTTCCACTTATTTTGCTTGTGAGTGATTTTTTTAAGTCTAGTGAATAAAAACCTATTGCATAAAATGCTTAACTAAATCAATTTATTTCTACCTGCATCATTTCAGAAGCTCAATTACATATTTCATCTGTCAAGATACCCACAGTAGTCTTTGATTCTTTAGAAAGTAGACTATTTCAATGACTGGCCATTATAGTGAAAATTCTTTAAGTTAAATCTAAAGCCTTCTATATATTCCAGCTCTCTCCACTTTATATAAGAAGAAAACAAACATAATTTGCAAGATAAATGCAATGTATATTTATAAAATTTCTAATACTTTTCTAAAGTATTCCAAACTGAATAATGTTAGATCCTTGCAATTTTGGGAGGCAGATGAATTACATCTATATAAGGAGATGCACATAAGTATAAACGATTCTGGACATCTACAACTTAGTACTTGATATGTCCAAAAGTCCATGGACATATGAAAGTCCACAGACACCTGAATAATTCGTCTGAATTTCACATGCACAAGGTGGATATGGCAGGGAAGTCATCACTGAGTTTGGAGAGTGAACCCAGGTACCATATAGCATATTCATTTCACAATACATTTGCTTTTCTGTACCTCTGTGCTTGTATCTGCAAAATATGTGCATTTGCAATCATTTGAGGAAAGTGGGCACTTGAGAAATATTTAAAGATATAATTAGCCCCTCATGTAATCAGCCCTTCTAAGAAATATACTGGTGACTATAAATGTTAAAAATAATGTCTTAGTAATTCTGGAAATGACAGACCGTATCTCCTACCATAACTATTTTTTCTTTCTTAGGTGCATATACCACTGCAGTTTTAATATCAGAAACAGTATAAATCAGTGGCCCCTAAAAGTTAGTTTTGAAATAAATAAGACACTAAGCAATCATACACATATCAAACAAATATTTGCACACTGATTCTTTTATACAAATAACATAGAAGAATCAGGAGTCCTATTTGAATGAACTTTACAGATTTTTGAAAGCTATTTTAAGAACGATTCTTCTGTACAACTTGGTAAATTTAATAATAATCATTTAATTGTACACTTAAAATGGAGTAATGGCATGGTATGTAAATTATACTTCAATAAAGCTGTCTTAAGAAAAACAAACAAAAACAAAAGAATAATTCTTCTGTAAAAAAATCACCATGAATTTTTAAAATATAAGTTCGTTCAAAAAATATAATACAGTTAAGCTAAGGTATTCTATTTTGAGTCTGTCCACATAGTCATCAGCAGTATGGCTATCAATCACTGTATCATGTTGTCATTCAATTTTCCCCTGGGCCTACGTTAAGCTGAGTTGCTCCTTAACTGAATGACAGGTTACTGTTCTAATATGGTAGCCAATGCTTATGGGTCTTTCTTCACTCTAAAGTCTTAGTATGGTTGTAGTTTCTCCACAACTCCCTTCTTCACTCACCACCTCTAATTTCCTGTTCATTGAAACCCAGGCAGAAGTTAAGATCATTTAAAAAAAAAAAAAAAAAAAAAAAGCATATCCATTCAGAAAGAAAAATTTTAGACTCACTGCTAAATTAAAAGGTTTTTAAATTAGAACCTATATATACTTAGCTTCCTCTTCCACAGAGTAACATGCATGGCCTATATGACAGGTATTTTCTTCATAGCTTAGCAGATTTTTTAATATATTTTGTATTCTTGAATATTCTACCTATGCAGAATGTCTAGATGTCTAAGCATCTAATTAGTAAAGAAGAGAAATTTTTGTGGTTTGGAAGGAGGTGTGGGCATAATACCTAACTCTTAAGTCCTGTGGGTATCTATTAATTTCAGATTTAAACATATATATAATGCTTTTGATTTTTTAAAATAAATGCAATTAATTTAATGTGACTTAATATTATTTTTATATCTTATAAACACTTCACATGTATTTATGTGTATATATAATATTAATGATAGTGCATTTTTAAAACTCATATCTCAACTTGTCTTTTAAAATATCATAGAAAACCAAATGTAAAATATATCTCTTCTCCCAAGGTGATGTCTAATTGCCTCCCTAATTTTAGGAGAAAATATGTTCAATTATTTCTCCTCATTGCTCACAGCATGTGAAGAAGCTTCAAATATTCTACTCTAGGGGTCAACAATGTGTGATCCCAGGACCAGCAGCATTAGCATGACTTAGGAACTTGTTAGAAGTGCAAATTCCTGGGCCCCAACTAGGACCTGCCAAATCAGAAACTCCAGGGGTCAGAAATCCATGTTTTTATGAACTTTCCAGGTGATTCCAGGCATGAAATCTGAGAACCACTGCTCTACAATCAATGAACAATAGAAGAAGAACCCATGTGACAACTTGTTCCTGGCTCCAGCTGCTGTAATTTCTGGCTGCATCCCACCAAAAGCAGCAGCCCCAATCCATCTACTCCAAAAGCTGTGCCACCTGTCATTGTACCTATAGATTACATGATAAAATAATAAAAAGGCATGAAAACTTCCACATGTTCATAACCTACAAGAAATCATAAAATATCCAAGTGCCAGCTAGCAAAAGCATATTGGAAAAAAATGTTACTCTATTTGCAATTAATAACCCCAACCTCCACAGCTTCTATTCCCAGGAGAATACAATTGAATATTTTCTCTATTCTACTCCGTAACATACGTCATACTTTAAATAGGGTTTATATGAAAGGGGTCCCTGATATTAGAAGTTGATAAAGAAAACACACTCATATAGTATTTACTTTGGATCAGGGATTATTCTATAACCTTTCTGTGTATTGACACATTTAATATTCACATAAACCCTTTTATGTCAAACTAAGTATATACAGGTTCTAATTTAAAAACCTTTTAATTTAGCAGTGAGTCTAAATTTTTTCTTTCTGAATGGGATCTGATCAAATTAAAAAGCTTCTGCACAGCCAAAGAAACTATCACTAGAGCAGATAGACAACCTACAGAATGGGAGAAAGTATTTGCTCTCTACATCTCCAACAAAGGTCTGATAACAAGAATCTACCTAGAACACAAAAGAATTAACAAGAAAAAATCAAAAAACCCCATTTATAAATGGTCAAAGGAGATGAACAGAAACTTTTCCAAAGAAGACAGAATAATGGCCAGCAAACATATAAAAAAATGTTCAGCATCTCTAATCATTAGAGAAATGCAAATAAAAACCACAATGAGATACCACCTAACCCCAGTGAGATTGGCCTCTATCAAAAAATCCCAAAACAACAAATGCTGGCGAGGATGTGGAGAAACAGGAACACTCTTACACTGCTGGTGGGACTGCAAATTAGTGAAACCTCTGTGGAAAAGAATTTGGAGATTCCTCAAAGAGCTAAAAGTAGAATTACCATTTGATCCAGCAATAGCATTATCAGGCATCTACCCAAAAGAACATAAGACATTCTATTACAAAGACATCTGCACCCAAATGTTTATGGCAGCACAATTCACTATTGCTAGGTCATGGAAACAACCCAAGTGCCCATCTATTCATGAGTGGATTATTAAAATTTGGTATATGTTTATAATGGAATATTACTCAATTTTGAGAAACGACAGTGAGCTAGAACTCACTTAAATTATCCTGGATTAAGCTTAAGCCCATTATTCAAAGTGAGATGACACAAGACCAGAGAATGGGCCCCACATGTACTCGCCATCAAATTGGTACTGACTGATTAACACTATGATGCTCACATGTTGATGGTGTTCACTAGGGATTCGGGGAGAGGAGGGTAGACCCACATCTGAGGGATGTGGTGAGCACTGTGGAGGGGGGCATGTTTGAAATGTATTTGGGGATGGGTATTAGGGGTCTTAATAGGGGGAAGGAAATCCTCTAAAACTGATTTATGTGAATAGCTGTAGACCTTGGTAAATTTACTAATAACCATTTAATTGTACACTTAAAATGGAATAAAGACATGATATGTAAATTATACTTCAATAAAGACAAAAAAAATGAAAAAATAAAAACTTGGAGGCACTGATCCCTTTTAAAATGAGGTTATT
>CAUYRT010093831.1:0-15285 GCA_963574885.1 Lepilemur ruficaudatus
GTCTGCATCTCCCAAAGCAACTATATGACGCTGTATGATCATGTATAGCCATCATTTAGCTCCCACTTATAAGTGAGAACATGTGGAATTTGTTTTTCAATTCCTGAGATATTTCACTTGGGATAATGGCTTCTTGTTCCAGCCAAGTTGCTGCGAAATTCATTATTTCATTCTTCTTTATGGCTGAATAGTATTCCATGGTGTATATACATACCATATTTTCTTTATCCACTCTTCAGTTCATAGGCACTTAGGATGCTTCCACATCTTTGCAATAGTGACTTGTGCTACCGTAAACATACAAGTGTTAGTTTGATATAATGACTTCTTTTCCTTTGAGCAGATACACAGTAATGGGATTGCCAAATTAAATGATAGGTCTACTTTTAGTTCATTATCTCCATACTGTTTTCCATAGAGATTGTATTAATAATTTACATTCCCACTAACAGCGTATAAAACATTCCCCTTCCACTGCATCCACACCAATATTGACTGTTTTTTGACTTTTTATAATGGTCATTCTGACAGGGAAAAGGTGGTATCTCACTGTGGTTTTAATTTACATTTCTCTAATAATTAGTAATGTTGAACATTTTTTTCATATGTTTGTTGGCCATTTGTGTGTCTTCTTTTGAAAAATGTCTATTCATGTATTTTGCCCCCTTTTTAGTAGGGTTGTTTTTTTCTTGCTCATTCAAGTTTCTTGTAGATTCTAGATATTACTCCTTTCGATATATAGTTTTCAAATATTTTCTCCCATTCTGTAAGTTTTCTATTTACTCTGTTGATTGTTTCTTTTGCTATGTAAAAACTTTTTAGTTTACTTAAGTTCCATTTATTTAATTTTATTTGTGTTTTATTTGCTTTGGGGATCTTAGTAATGAATTATTTATCTAGCCCAATGTCCAAAGGAGTTTTTCCTAAGTTTTCTTCTAGATTTTCATGATGTCAGGTCTTACATTTCAGACTTTAATCTATCTTGAGTTAATTTTTTTGTATGGTGAGAGATAGGAATCCAGTTTCATTCTTCTATATGTGGCTCTCCAATTTTCCCAGCACCATTTATTGAATAGGGTGTTTTTTCCCCAGCGTATGTTTTTGTCTACTTTGTCAAAGATCAGTTGGTTGTAAGTATTTAGCTTCCTTCTATATCTGTTTCTTAAGGGTTTTTATCATGAATGGTGCTGGATTTTATTGAAGGCTTTTTCTGCAACTGTTGAGATGATAAAATGGTTGTAGCACTTGCTTCTGTTTATGTGGTGAATCACATTTATTGATTTGTGTATACTGAACCATTCTTGAGTCCCTAGGATGAAACCCACTTGATCATGGCAAATTATCTTTTGGATGTGCTGTTGGATTCATTCTGTTAGTATTTTGTTGAGGATTTTTGCATCTATGTTCATGAGGAATACTGGTCTGTATATTTCTTTTTTTGTTGTTACCTTTCCTGGCTTTGCTATCAGGATGATACTGGATTCATGGAATGAGTTAGGGAGAATCCCCTCTTTCTCAGTGTTACCGAACAGTTTCAGTAGGATAGGTACCAGTTCTTCTTTCCGAGTCTGATAGAATTTGTGAATCTGTCTGGTCCTAGGTTTTATTTTGTTGGGAGATTTTTTGTTACTGATTCAATCTCACTACCTGTTATTGGTCTGTTCAGGATTTCCATTTCTTCCTGATTCAAGCTTGGGAGGTTGTGTGTTTCCAATGATTTATTCATTTCCTCTAGATTTTCTAGTGTTTGTGCATAGAGGTGTTCATAGTTGCAGATGATCTTCTGTATTTCTGTGATATCAGTTGTAATGTTTCCTTTTTCATGTCTGATTGAGCTTATTTGAATCCTCTCCTCTCTTTTCTTGGTTAACCTAGCTAGTGGTCTATCAATTTTATCTTCTCAAAGAACCAACTTTTCATTTCATTGATCCTTTGCAATTTCTTTGTTTCAATTTTATTTAGTTCTGCTCTGATCTTTGTTATTCCTTTTCTTCTGCTAGCTTTTGGTTTGTTCTTGTTTTTCTAGTTTCCTGAGCTGTCATGTTAGGTTTTTAATTTGTGATCTTTCTGTCTTTTTGATGTAGGCATGTAGTGCTATGATCTTCTAGAAGGGTATTAATTATTAATTAAATTTATTTAATAGATATAGGCCTATTCATATTGTATATTTCTTCTTCAAGTTTTGGCAAATTGTGTCTTTCAAGGAATTGGTCCATTTTATCTAGGTTATCAATTTTTTAAGCACAGAGTTGTCCATCTATTTATTATTCTTTCAATGTCCATGGGATCTATAGTGATATCCCCCCTTTCATTTGTGATATTAGTAATTTGTTTCCTCTCTCTTTTTTTTTCTTAGATAGCCTAGCTAGAGGCTTGCCAATATTATTGATCTTTTCAAAAAACCAGCTTTTGGTTTCATAGATTTTCTCTATTGATTTTCTATTTTCAATTTCATTGATTTCTGCTTTAATTTTTATTATTTTTTTTCTTATGTTCCTTTTGGATTTAATTTTTTCTTCTTTTTATTGTTTCCTATGGTGGAAGCTTAGATTATTGATTTTAGATGTTTCTTCTTTTCTAACATATGTATTCAATGCTATAAATTTCCCCTTAAGCACTGCTTTTACTACATCCCAAAAATTTTGATAAATTGTATTTTCATTTAGTTCAAAATATTTTTAAATTTCTTTGATACTTCTTAATTGACATGTATGTTATTTAGAATTATGTTATTTATTCTCCATAAATAAATACTTTGGGATTTTCCAGCTATCTTTCTGTTACTGATTTCTAGTTTAATTACATTTTGGTCTAAGAGCATACTTTGTATGCTTTCTATTCTTTTAAATTTATGGAGGTATGTTTTATGGCCCATAATTGGGTCTATCTTGAGGAATGTTCCATGCAAGCTTGAGAAGAATGTGTATTCTACTAATGTTGGATTAAATAACATATAGATCTCCCTTACATCCAGTTGATTTATGGTGTTGTTGAGGTCAACTATATCTTTACTGATTTTCTGACTGCTGAATGTGTCAACTACCAAAAGAGGCATATTGAAGTCTCTAACTATAATAGTGGATTTATCTATTTGTCCTTGATGTTCTATCAGTTTTTGCCTCACATATTTTGATGCTATGTTGTTAGGCATATACATGTTAAGGATTGTTATGTCTTCTTGCAGAATTGATCCCTTTATCATTATGTAACACCCCTCTTTATCCCTGATAACTTTCCTTGTTCTGAAGTTTGCTCTCTGAAATTAATATAGCTATTCCTGATTTGTTTTGATTAGTGTTAGCATGATAGATCATTGTCCATCCATTTAATTTAATCTGTATGTGTCAGTATATTCAATGTGGCTTTCTTGAGAAAACATACATTTCGATCTTGGTTTTTGATCTGCTCTGCCAATCTTTGTCTTTTGATTTGTACATTTAAAACACTGATGTTCGCTGGGGAGCGGAATTAGGGGTCTCAATAGGGGGAAGGAATTCCTCTAAAACTGATCTATGTGATTAATAGTACATCTTGGTAAATTCACTAAAAATCATTTAATTGTACACTTAAAATGGAGTAAAGGCATGATATGTAAAGTATACTTCAATAAAGAAAAAAAAATGTTCTCAGGAGAGCTAACGCTCAATGAATGTTGATAAAAAAAAAAAAAGAGAGACAGACAAGTCTGAAGTATGCATTATCACTCTTTTTTGTTGGTAAGTATACTGTTTCCATAGGACTGTTACTAAGCGAGACCTCTAGCTCAATAGGGGAAAAAAAAACACTGATGTTCGAAGTGATTATTGATATAGTTGTGTTAACATATACAACATATGCTACTGTTTTCTATTCATTGCTCCTGTTCTTTGTTCCTGTTTGTCTTCCACTCTTTTTCTTGCCTTTTGTGGTTTTAAGCAAGCATTTTACATGATTATGTTTTCTCTCCTTTTCTAACCTATCAGTTACACTTCTTTTTAAAACTTTTTTTAGTGGTTGCTAGAGAGTTTGCAATATGCAGTTACAACTAATCCAAGTCCATTTTTAAATAACACTACATTATTTCATGGGTAGACCGAGTATATTATAATAATAAAATAATACTAATTCTTATCTCTGGTCTCTTATATAATTGCTATCATTCATTTCACTTATGTATAAGCACATATATATACATAAGCATACATAATTGAATACATTGCTGCTATTATTACTTTGAATTTTGAACAAACTGCTACTGTTAGGCCAATTAAGAATAAAGAAAATCAAACATTGAAGTTTGAAAAAAAAATTGAAGTTATTTTACCTTCACTTATTTCTTCTTTGATGCTTTTCCTTTCTTTATGTAGATCTGAGTTTCTATACCTGAGAGAAATATGAGGGCATTTCTGTGAAACATCGAGGCATCACAGTCCAAGTGTATCATAGTTTATTTCACGTGAAAACAAAAAGACAGTGGAAGTCAGGAAAAGGGAATACGAAAGAAGGCTGAACAGAGATCTACTACTATGTTAAATTTGGAGATAGAGAAGCTAGGATGATATTTGGGTTGGGAATCACAGGGAAATGTGTACATTAGGTGATTTATTTATTTCCTTACATCTTATTCATAGAATTGCTCGCATCCATTTGGACTTTTTATCTGGAAATAGGAGTACTGCAGGTACCAGTACAAGGAATGAGTAATCCCTTAGCTACGAAATCTGCAACAGTAAGTTACAGTCCCTTAATACTTAGGGTTTTAGGAGATACTGGGACAATCTAGGATGAAGGACTATGATGCCAATATTGACTTGTAATGCTTCAATATTATTTATTTATCACATGTCGGTAGATGATGTAGACCAGTAAATATGGGGCACTGAAAAAATAAATCAGAAAATTATGGTAATTCTAAAAGTGATAGGATTGGGGACACAGGAGTAAAGGGTAATAAATGGAAGCCACCATAAGATACTGTACTGGGTCATCCAAGTCTGTGAAATCAAGAAAAAGTCTTTTAGGTATGCACCTGATAGTGATTCCTTGTTGAACCAAAAAGTTCCATCCTGATAGATTAGTAGGGGTTGAAGGACTGAGGAGAAAAGCATATTGAGAAGTTAAGGGACCAAAAAAGACGGGTAGAGGGGCAGAGAGAGAGCATGTACTCAAATGGTAACTCCCACCACTGAAATACCTTTATTATTTCAAGGAAAGTTGTAAGGAAATTGGGAGGAATGATTGGTGAAGACTGTGTGTCTACACAAAAATTAGACTGATGACTGTAATGGTTAATTTTACGCATCATCTTAGCTAGGTCACAGAAACACTACTTTAGATGTGTTTTAAAACACTACTTTAAAACACTATTTTAAAAATGAGATTAATATTTAAATAAGTAGACTTTGAATGAAGCGGATTACCCTCCATAGTGTGGGTGGACTTCATCCAGTCAGAGGAAGGCCTTAAGAGAAAAAAGACTAGCATTCTCCAAGGAAGAGGAAATTCTTTTTTTATTATTATTACTTTAGAATATTATGGGAGTAGAAACATTTTGGTTACATATAATGCCCTTGCCTCACCCAAGCCAGGGCTACAAGTGTGCCCTTCCCCCATACAGTGCACTCCACATCCATCAGTTGTAAGTTTGCTGACCCCCACCAACCCCTCCCACCTGACTGGCACCCAATAAATATTACTACCAAGTGAGCACCTTAGTGTTGATCAGTTAGTACCAATTTGATGGCAAGTACATGTGCTGCTTGTTTTGGAAGAGGAAATTCTGCCAGCAGACAGCCTTTCGACATAAGCTGCAAGACCAACTCTTCCCTGGGTCTCCAGCCCGCTGGCCTACCTGCAATTTTGGACTTGTCAGTCTCCACAATCATGTGTCAATTCCTTAAAATACACACATGCACACACGCACAGATGCACACACACGCCTATATACACCTATTTGTTCTGTTTCTCTGGAGAACCCTGACGAACACAATGACCATTTTGTAATACAATTATTTCACCTTGCAAAACCAGAGGCAACTGGAGACACTGAAGGATGTCCTCCTTGGAAGGGAGTCATTTTGCTTCCAATTGAGCAGCTTTGGGGGCTGCTTTGGTCCTGGCCAAAGCAATACAATTGTAGGCCCAGTGACTTTTTCCTCCAATATATGCAAGTATACTTCTCTATCTGCGTTGTGTTTGTGGAGGGCCTTTTGTTTCCCTCAAATTGTTTGAGTTGTAGTGCTATACATTTGTGCATGTAGTTTTGCCTTTGTTTTTCAGGCTATCTTCAAAATGCTGGGCTAATTGCTATAATTCATGGATGGGCATGGTCTGCTAGCCTGTTTTCTGCTTCTTAACAGCAGCTGATATTTAAGGCTTAGGCATATTAACATAAAAGGAGGCTATCTCAGTGGTGATGTTAGCATTAATGCCCAACCCTGAACACTCTTTAAAATGGTTGCTAATAGGTCCTTATATTAATAGTTAGAAAGAGATTCATCCTTCCCCTGTCAACAGGATTAGATTGTTCTGCAGTCATTGTGACAGGGGTAAACTTCAAGATGCCGAATATCTCTAGGACATCAGGGTTAGCTAAATCCTCATTTATGGTGATCTATTTGGCCTTGTCACACCAGGTTCTAGAATCTCCTAGTTCTACTAAAAGGTGTGCTAACTGATAGAGATCTGGGAACCACTTCAGTCAGCCTCTTAGTTAGTGGGAAATCCTCTCAGAGTTTGCCAAGTAGTTGGAGGTCAGTTTTAATTTAGGGGACTAGAATCATAAAGAATAGGGATAAAAATAAGCAATAGGACAGGCGGTTTAGGAAGCCTTTTCAGCTTTGTACCAAAGAGAGAAGTTATGTACGAAAAGATTGACAGAATTGACTTCCTAAAAATAAAATTATCTATGCATCTGAAAACCACGGGGTGGAGGGGCAAGGGCAAAATATGTAACTTAAACATTTGTACCCCCATAATATGTTGAAATAAAAAAAAAACCCACAAATACATTTAAAAAGCAAAACCAGGAAAAGTATTTCCAATGTATGTGACAGAATGGAGAGAATGGGGGGGGGGAGTCAATATCTTTACATATAATTGTTAAAATCAATGAGATAACTTTTTAAATCATCCAGCTCAAAATGTCAATAAGGTAATTATTTTTAAAAACATTAATAAATGTTAGTTAGGGTATGAAAAACCAAGAATTCTTGTAGAATGTCAGTGGCAATACAAATGGGTATTATGTTTCTTGCAACACGTACCAAGAGATTTAAAAACGTTCACACCTTTCAATTCAGTAAATCTACTTCTGGAAATCTATTCAAAATAATCAGAGCTGGGCATACCTGTAGTCCCAGCTACTTGAGAGGGTGGGGCAGGATCGCTTGAGCCTAGGAGTTTGAGTCCAGCCTGGGCAACACAGTGAGACCCTGTTTCTGAAAAAAAAAAAACAAACAAAAAAAATCAGAGATGGTAAAAAATAAACATGTGCAAAAATATTCCTTTCATTTAATAAAGGCATAAACTTTAAGGAGCATATCAATGTACTTTCCTCCTATGCATTTGTTTGATTGAATTTCCCTAGAAATTACTAGTGTGAGTTTTCTACTAGAAGGCAGAAATGGAAAGTTGAAGAACAAATATCAGCTATTAATAGAAATAAATCTAAAGAGTACATTTTATCAAACTCAGTCCCATGGCTTGAAAATTTGTACTTAATACATACATTATAGCAAATATTGGAGACAATAACAATAATTATATGATATTTACAACTGCCAGGAACCAAGTAAGAACCTGTGTTACTTATGGTGACCACCACCCCATGACACAGATGCTATTACCACCTTCATTATACTCAGGTGGAAACTGTGGCACAGAACGAAGCAGTAAATTGCCAAGGGTCTCAGGGCTCCTGAAAGAGGGCACCAGCATTCATGTCGCTGGTATATAAGACACTGGATTACACACTAGGTTACAGAATGCTTTCCTGCCCCCAGTACAAGAATAAAATAAAAGACACCCTGGGAAACAGTGTAAAACAGTCAACAAAATTTTTTTCAAAATTGTGATGACATAGTTATTGCTCACAATAAAGTGCTAAATGGAAAGGAAAAAAACCATGTAGGTTCATACAGTACCATCCCAGCCAGCATTATGAAAAATATACACTATATTTAGAAAGAAAAACATCTGGAATACATTAGGTACTTGTTGATTTATTAAAAAATATATATTGAGAACACACTGCTACACACTGTTTTGTTGGTGTGCCAACAATGCAACAGTGAGCAAAAACAAAGCAATACCACATAGCTCCTGTCCTTAGGAAGGTTACATTATTATATTTACTTTTGAGATAGAGGGTCAGGGGTTATTTGTTTTCTATCTCAGTTATTAAATAATTTTTCCACTCTTCTAGACTATGTATTGTGTTAGGAAGAGAAATGAATAAAAAATTTTCAAGTCTTTTTCAAGTGATGTTTTAGGACAGGGTAACTCATGCTAAAATTCTGAGTCTAAAAAAAGATGTTGAAATCACCATGCAATAGTTTAAAAATGCACCTTTATCAATTAAAAAAACCTCTAAGGAAACTTACCACAAAATATCAATGGCCATTGCTAGGTGATGGGACTGTTAATAACACTGGCTTTCTTTATTACACCTTATCTGTCTTCCAAATTTTCTACAGTGAGGTTGAGTGTCTTCTATAATGAAAGAATACGTATATTTATCAATATAAGACCAGGTCTATAAAGCTCGGTGGGGAAAGAAAAGGACTAGACCATTCAAAGCAGCATAAATACAAGTTGCTAAGAGACCCAGACAGTCCCGCAGGAGAAACGCCAATTTCGAAAGCAAAACTGTTTTGTCCACTAGCTGTGAGTTTTCGCAAGGGACCCCCCCCACGACACACACACACCGCATCCCCCCAAAAGGGGATAGCCCCAGCAGGCTATACTGTCCTGGCAGGCTTATACAAGAATAGGTCTCTTTTCTAGAAAAAGGCTCTGCAACGTTTTTTCAAGCACGAAGGGCGGGGCGAGGGGCGAACAGGGCCGCTCCACGGCGCAACACTGCCATCTGCAGGCCAGGGAGACCGAATGCCACCAACCCCAAATAAAAATCCATCTTTTCCGCTGCTTTTCTGCCCAGAGCCTAAAGAACATGGCCGAGGAAGCCCGGCAGGATGAAGACAAGGACCAGAAAATGGACTGGTACCAGCTGAAATGGCTACCGCGCACCGAATCCTGCACGGACACCTTCCCTAGTCCCGCCCTTAGAACCAGAGCAACAGCAGCAAGAAGTTCCAGCGCCACCGGAAATACGCAGTTCGTGGGCCGGGGCTGGCCTGGGATTGGCGGGTTCTACGCCTGCGCGTCGGAGCAGTCTCGCTCCAGCTGCCCGTCTGGAGGTTTCTTTCCCTACTCTGTCGTGAGCTGGTGCCTAAGGGACCCCGCCGCCCCACGTTTGAGACCCGTACCAATCCCCTGTCATTCTGCTACCCACCTCTCACGTGGCGCCCTCACGGTCTTCCTGTCAGCCCTCTGTTTTCTGATCCCTCCTGGCGACCTCAGCGCCCATGAGGTTGGCTAGGCCACCACCCGGAGCCTGTCGGTCCTCAGAGATGTTCCCTTCCCTCCTCGCCTCCCCTCCCACCTAAGTCTCCCGCGCCTGTGGTCATGCCCTGGGCCTCAGGGACTCAGGGAAGACCTCGCCCCCCGCCCATGATGTCCATTATTTGCATCCGCCTCTAATCACCACTGACACCATCACCCATGCTTCTAGCTCCCTCCCTCTAATACCGCTACATCAACAGCCTTCAACCTCATGGAGGCCTCCAGTTGACCCATTTTTCTGTTCCTCATCCACCAGGCTCTCCCTTACCCAGCTTACCCAGAGCTACAAACTCTCCCTCAAACACACCTCTTCTTTTCTCCTTACCTCCTCTCCAGACAACACGCCAACAATGGACAAAGATTCTGCACCCTCCACACCTGTATCTTCTTCCTCCTCTTCCTACAGTAGCCCTCTACAAGCACCAAAACCTACTCTTATGATATTCACTAATAATTCATTGAGAAAATAAGTGATCAAACAGGAACTGTCATGACTTCCCAACAACACTGGATCTACTTGTAATCTCAGGCACCTGTCTGGAGAAGTAACCTGATAATGTTTGAGGCCAGGCCCTTCACTTGGATCCTATGCCCTGTCCACCTTGTCAAAGAATAGGCTTTTCCAGTTTTAATTCCTTTCTCCCAAAACATCATATTCTCCATCTCTACTGGATCACCTACGAACGTGCTCTTGTTTCTCACACTTTAAACAAATTAAAGCAATACATAGGACATCACTATATCCCATATGCCTTCAAGGTCCTGTCACATTTCCCTCAAACTCTGAACAAGAAATCTATCTCCGCTGAGGCGGGAGGATCGCTCAAGTTCAGGAGTTCGAAACCAGCATGAGCAAGAGCGAGACCTCGTCTCTACTAAAAATGGAAACAAATTAATTGGCCAACTAAAAATATATAGAAAAAAAGAAATCTATCTCCACTTTTATAACCATTCTGTTTATCTCCATTTTGATAACCGTACTCTTCACTAACCACTTCAATCCTTCTTCTATACATGCCTGCCCCCCACAAGAAAACTGATTTTTTCAAGGGCACCAATGACCTTCATATTGACTAAACTTGTGATCATGTCCTCATCTTCAACTTAATATATCTCAGAGGCCATTGGTACATTTGACAGGTCCCTCCTTTTTGAAACTGTCCCCCTCCTGCTTCTTCTCTCCCTCCCTCTCTTCCTTCTTTTAATTTTATATTTTACTTTTGAGTTTGTGACACATACACTCTCCTGGTTGGTGTTCCTCCAACCACAGTGGACAGTCCTCAGTATGCATTACTTGCTTCTCACTTTCTGCATGAATTTTAAAAGGACCCCTTCTCGTGCTACTCTCTGGTGCTGAGTTATTTCATTCATTTTGCCATCATATAGCATATATATAATGTGACTTCCCATATTAATATGTAACCCACGAAATTGTGCTCTGATATCGCAATTTGTCTGTCTCTTTCCTTAAATGACCAGGAGGCATCGTACATTTAACATGTCCCAAGCACTACTCTTCAATGTGTTATATTTTGTTTGTTTCCACTGTAAGCCATCAGAATGTCCTTTTTTTTCTTTTTAACCTTTTAATTATGAAAGTTTTCAAAATTCACAGAAGCAGAGACTAGTGTATTGAACTCATATACCTGTCCCCCAGAATCATCAGTATTCAGATTTGCCACACTTGTTTTATTACCCCGTTTTTGCTATAGTATTTTAAAGCAAATCCATGACATCATGGCTTTTTGCCCCTAATACTTTGATATGTATCTCTAGAAAAACAATATATTATCGTGTAATTACTTGATTATCACATGTTAGCATGTAATTATCAAGTAATTGTAGATAGCATGTAAATATTAAGTCATTATGAAACAATATAATTGATTTTTAAAATTGATTTACTTAAAAGATTTTGAAAGGAAGATGCTCTTGCCTTCATGCAGATGGTAATACAAATATTATAGTAAAAGTTAATATTTACTGAGCGCTGACAATATGCAAGGCATTGTGCTAAGCACATGCATTTTCCTGTACTTTACTCCTCCAAACAATTTTATGCACTCAGTACTGTGTTTTTGTCCTGATTTTTATCCTGATTTTACAAATGAGGGAAGTGATATTTTGAGAGGTAAGGTAACTCAGCAAGTCCTCTTGGTTTGATCTTCTGAGTATGTCCTGTACCGTTCCCCTTCTTTGTGTATCTACTACTATTTTAATGTCCAAACAATCTCATCATCTCAACCTTTACTACAGTTACTGTGGTCTATTTCTTTCCTTGAACATGCCAATAGGATCTCCTCATTAGGGCATTTGGAATTGTAGTTCCTTTTATCTGGAAGATTCTATCCCAGATCTTTGCATGGCTGGTTCTTTCTCATCCTTAGGGTTTCTGCCCCATTATTACCTTCTCTGGGAGGCTCTCTCTGTGTGACCGCTCTGTGTAAAGTAGCCCAAGATCTGGATTATTTTCTACCTAACATTTATCTCACTGACTCACTTATTCATTGGTTAGTTGGCCTTCTATCTCCTCCTCATCTAATTGGTAAGTTACAAGCTACTGTTAATACAAGAGTACCAAACACCTATTAAGAAAGGTTCCATTCATATTTGTTGAATGCTGAATAAAGGATCACCTGAGACCTGTTGTTGCTTCTTTGCAGTTTTGTTGGAGGGTGTGGGAGTGGAGACGGTGTTACTGGAGAATCGCCTTTCTCCAGTAATTTGCAATGCATATGTGCTCCATAATAACTCCTATAGGATTCTGGCTGTGTGTATTAAAGTCATAAAGAACCTTGCCATGCCATGCTTTCCTTCCAAATCATTATTTTATTTCTATTTAAAATGAAATATCCATGATAAATGAGAGGAAGAAAGAGATGTTAGCCAATCATAAGGTCACCTAAGCTGCAGTGCCTTCATGACTCATCTGGGAAGCACTGTGGCTGCGTGACATTGGCCACATTCCTTAATCTCACTGTGCCTTGGTTTCCCCATCTGCACATAGGGCCACCAAAGTATATACACATATGGGAACTGATACTGTTCATTCTCAGAACAGCGCAGGCAAGTGTGATCTCTCACAGTATGTTTGATAACATCATTGTTTTTTCTGTTAGCAGCTGCTGGCTGGAGAACTAAGAAGCCTGAGAAAAGGCTGCAGGATGCCAGAATGCTCCCAATGTCTGGACAGGACTGATACTCATAAGAAAAAGTAGGAAAAAAATGCCTTCTTTAGGACTGAGCTATGAACCTGTATTTATAATTTAGTATAAAGGCCATGGAAGGCTATTTTCCCAGGATAGGAAGTGTTTAAGCAAATATTCATTTCAGTGACTTTATAAGTATGACAGTTGCCCTTTCATTCTGTTTTCCAGTAATGCAGAATGTACTATGTACTCAAGCCAGCAATGAGAAAAGTGTTTTTTAAAAGATTAAACCATTGAGCCTACATCAAATGCTGCCATTTTAATTTATCTGGCAAATATGACAGTGTGAAGAAGGAATAAAAAAAAAAAAGATTCCCTAGCCTCCACAAAGTTCCCGAACTAATAAAGACAGGAACACGCTCCCAACCATGCCCACATAACTCCTGGAACAAATCTCAAGCTCCAGGATAGCTCATCTCTGCTGATCAACAATTCTTAATAGTTATTAGATGGTGATGGAAAAAGATTGCTTAGAAGTGAACCTCTCTGGGCACTCACATTAAAACTGTTGACACAGCACCTCATAGGCCCCTTTTAAAGCCTGATGGCACTCTTTAAACCCCAAGCTTATTTTTACAAAGAGCTTGTCCTGCTGCTGATGACAAAAATGTTAATATGTGATAATCCCTCCTATATTATGATGCTTTGTCAATTAGCCTATGTGTTACTCCTAAAGAGAAAATTCAAATCTTAACGAATTCTCTTTATGAGCTGGATATACTATAGGAATTCTTGTGTCAACACGAAAGATAAGCAAAAGAAAAAGAGTGTTCTGTTCCAGCTACCAAAGAGTAGAAGACACACAGAGGCAGTGGCAGGCAGAGGTAAGGTTCTCACCTCTCAGTCTTCCCCATCAAGGCCTGATTTCAGACAAGTGAGATGTGTAGAGAAGTGAAGGAGAGGTTTTGCCCTCATTCATATTCGGGACTCAGAGGAGATCACTTTGCAGGATGACCCAACAGTGTCTTTGGACACAGGGATTACTGCAATTTAGGGATATACCTTTCTGGAGCTGATCTTGGTTCCTGCTATGATGTAGGTGAGACCCAAGGGGGCTACCTTCCCTGAGGAGGGGATGTGGAAAATTGGCTGATTCAAGAGCCGAGGGTGCTACCATGAAGGAAGTCTAACCCAGCTAGCGGCTAGGTGACCCTGCAGCTGAGGCTGTGCGGTGGACAGCCCTGGCCAGGGGCAGGGTGGAGGATGCGACCCAGACTCAGAGGGGTCTGCAGGCCCTTGCACAGGTGAGCTGAGGCTGGGTCAGCAAGGGAGCCAGCATGAGAGACAAAGGTGCAAGTTACACCAGCAACAGGCACGGGTGAGCAGGTCAGCACCACCAGCAGGACCCGGGAGACAAGAGTCATCCTTCCCTTAGAGACCAATGAGGATGCGGCAAACAACATAAAATGTCACAGACCCCCTGTCCCCGTCACCCGGGAGACCCATTCCCCATCTTGGAAAGGATAGGCGGGTGGGGTGGAAATCTGAGAGAGCATTTTTACCGAACAGATTGTGCCTTTATACAAACGGGCCAGTAACATGACACCAGACTAGATAAAAATCCCATAGGGTTTCCCCCCTTGCTGTCCAGTCCAGAGGGAAGACACTCATGATGAAGACCAGCTCAGTCTGAGTGAATAAATGAACCTAAAGTTCCTGTGGGGTCTGAGGGGCACGAGTGACTGTGTGGTCCCTGTGCACCATCTCCTCCGGCTCCTCCTCTGCCTACCGTCTTACCAGTCCCCACTGGAGGGTGATCGGGCATCCTAGCCTCCTCTTCTCCTTTAACCCAGGACAGTTTTACCCCATCTCATATATGGAGCCCCAGGACAGAGCAGAGAGAGAGACGAGGGGACCAGAAGACAGACACGCAGAGTGGACTAACTGATGAGAGCTGTCGCTGAGGTGAGCAGGGCCCCTTCGAGGCCCCTCGTTGCCCTGCCCAAGCGATGCCAAGCTCCGCCGTCCTTTAACAACACACACTCCATGTCCCAGGGCCTGAGTCCTGGAACTCGGAGTCAGAAAATGGTTGTAGCACCGTGTACTGCTGGGGAAAATGACAGAACCACGCTGCACTTTCATAGTCATCATCATCTCCTGGGATCTCAGTGCTACACAGCAGGCTTTCTTTGACTCTGGTCCCTCCCTCTCCTGGAACTCCCACCACACATCTATGCCCTCCCTCTTGGCCAAAGCACATCCCCATTCTCACCTGAGATGCAAGCAGGGAGTGGGAGGGAGAAGGGCCTTAGTGCTGGAAACGGGTATGGAGTCTGTTGTCTTGGCGACAGACTTCTGCTCATCAGCACTGGGTCGCTCAGCGCAGATCCACAGTTGGTTACCAGGGAAACTGAAGCTTAATCCACCTGACTCAATAGAACAACAAACAAAGGAGCAGAAACTGACACAGGATGTACTGTGGGAGGCCACCCGCAGACATGGAATTGTGACTTTCATTAAACGTGTTTGTCAC
>CAUYRT010093834.1:0-36574 GCA_963574885.1 Lepilemur ruficaudatus
AATAATACTTTGCAGTCCTTTATCCCCCTGGCTTCTCCGTCATAGCAAAGTTCTCAAACTGTACACACTCTAAGCACCCAAAACAGTGTGAGAAGCACTCTCTTCCACTCCAACCCATCTTCTCGAACTCCGGACCTCGAGCGATCCGCCCGCCTCGGCCCCTCAGAGTGCTAGGATTACAGGGGTGAGCCACCGCGCCCGGACCAAAAGACTTTTTTTTAAAGTCTGTACCCCAGAAGCAACATTATTTGCTCTTTTTTCTATTATGTATCCTTACTGGTCTAAATAATAGTCTTGTGTCATTATTGTTTTAGTTGAGACATCACCTACAAGTTTTGGATAACTTGGCATCTATGTTTATATTATTATAACCACATAAAAATTACTCGTTGCCCAGATGAGTATAGTTATTATGATTATACTTCCTTTTTTGTACAACTTTTATTTTCTCTTCAAGTTAATACCTGTTTTTTGGTGGGGGTGGAGCTTTTGCTCTTTATTAAGCACCCATTCTGTCTGACTCTGCTCTGGAAAAGTCTCTCTTCCCACATGGTCATGGCATTTTCCCCACAACCTCTCTGTTCTCTCAGACCTGCTGCGCAGCCCTTGTCCTGGGCCCCTCAGCTCCCCTCAGTGCTCCTTTCACCATTCTCCGTGGTGCACTCAGTCTCCTAGATCCCACAGCTGCTGCCTTCTTAGTTTTTTCCTGCTTCTGTGGACCACAGCCTTCAAAGCTTCCGGAGGAAGCATGCATGGGTGGCCAATTTTTTGAGCCCTTACTCATCTGGAGATGTCTGTATTCTGCCCCACACTTAATGGATGTGACTGTCATTGCATGGGCTGGGTACCGAATTCGAGGCTGAAAGCATTTTCTCTCCAACACTTGAAGCCATTGCTCCATCATCTTCTAGCTTCTAGGTTTTTTGTTGAGGAGTCCAACACTGTTCTTATTCCCAGTTCTTTGTATGTGACTTTTTTTTCTTTCTGGAATCCTTTAAGGTCTTTGTATTTGCAAAGATGTATCTTAGTGTCTAGATCTTTTTTCATCTGTTATGTTTGGCGTCAAATGGGCCTTTTCAATCTGAAATTCATGTTTTTCAGTGCTAGAAATTTACTTATCTGTCCAATAATTTCCTACCTTCTATTTTTTCTATTCTCTTTTATTAGAGGTTGGACCTCATAAGTCTCACATTTTCTCTCCTCTCCATCTTTTAATCTTTTCTACTCTGGAAGATTTTTGACTTTATCTTCTGATCTTCTTTTGAATATATTTCATCTATTGGAATTTTTTTATTTAAAATTTTTTTCTCTTACTCCTTTTTATTACATCCCATTTTTATGATACAAATCCCTTATCTCTGAGGATAATATCATTTGGGGGTATTTGTTTTTGTTTTCCTCTGCTCCCCACATTGTCTCTGCTACCCCTGTGGACCTTTCTCTTCCTTAAGACACTGAAACACTGATTGTCACAGGGTGTGCCAGGGAAGGGTGAGGTGACCTGTAGGCCTCAGTGGGTGTATTAGGACAGCAGGCCAGGTTTTTCACTGTCTCCCCTACCTCCCCACCCCCAAATATCACCTTAGGTCTTTTCTTGAGGCCTCCCCAGATCAGTTTCTCAATACAATGGGTGAACCTCTGATGTCATAAGTTGACATCCCTCGTTTATATCCTTTTCCCCCATTCACTGTAATTATAGTATCAGAAGAAAGGAAGATACATGCATTTGTTCTGCCTTAGTTAACTGGAAATGCTTTTTTAAAAAATATATAAAGTCATCAGCTTTCCTGTTTTAGGAAAGACTGCATTTTTCTGAGATTATGTGCTGCTTCCTTTCTTTACATTAAACTGTCTACTCTGAAATAATAGTGATATTAGGAGGCAGATGGAGTCGGGCACAGTGGTATATGCCTGTAGTCCCAGCTACTCGGGAGGCTGAGGCAGGAGGATTGCTTAGCCCTCTGGGCAACAGAGTGAGACCCTGTCTCGAAAAAAGAAAAGAAAATTTGGGAAATGAGGTTGGGGTAGTTATTTATTTATTTTTAGTTGTCCGTAAAATGTGTTTTTAAATTTTACTGGTCTGTGAAATCTAAAAATCAGGAAACCAATGACCTAGGCTTTGTTTATTTATTTATTAATAAGCTCAACTCTGAAGGAAGGGACATAAATGGAGCAGTGGCCAGAAGACAGGATAGGAGAAGGAGAAGTTTTTTCTTTTCAGGCTTGAGCACAGGCAGAAAGATGGTTGAAGAAGGCAGTGTAGCAGAATATCAAAGAAAATAATGGTGGCCTGTTCCTAGAGAGAGAAGGTAGTCAGGGGTGATGGGGTGGTCCACACCTGTTGGGCCCCCATTTCCTAGAGATGGAAGCAGGCAGGGTCTTCTCTTCACAAACTGGGGAGGTTCTGCCCTGAGGTATGTTTCCACAGTTTCTCCAAACTTTTCTTTCCTGATAGTGTGTTTTAAAAATTAAAATGGAAGAAAGTTGATTTCACAGAAGTAGAGAATAGAATAGTGGTTACTAGAGGCTGGGGAGGCCCAGGAAAGGTTGGTCAGCGGGTACAAAGTTACGGTTAGGAGAGTAAGTTCTGGTGTTCTGTTACACAGTAGGGTGACTGTAGCAAATAATACTTTAGATCTTTGCTTAGCTAAAAAGGAAGATTTTGAGTGTTGTCACCACAAAATGGCAAATGTTTAAAGTGATGAATATGGTAATTACCTCAATTTGATCATGTCAAATGTATACATACACCAAAACATCACACTGTACCCCACAAATATGTATAATTATAACGTGTCAATTATAGATTTTTAAAAGTAGTTAGTGAAAAAAATTAAAATGAGATGAAGAAAGAGATTTATTTGTGCCCGGGCAGTGGCTATGTGACTACCTGAGGCTGGCAGACGGTGACACCTCAGAGGGCAAGAGCTGGTTGCCCGTCCAGCCAGCACCTGGGAACTGAGCACCAGCCCCACCAACGGTCTCCCTTTGTCCCCCCAGGCCTGGTCCAGATCCCTGTGAGCATGTACCAGACTGTGGTGACCAGCCTCGCCCAGGGGAACGGGCCAGTGCAGGTGGCCATGGCTCCTGTGACCACCAGGATATCGGACAGCGCAGTCACCATGGACGGCCAGGCTGTGGAAGTGGTGACATTGGAACAGTGACAAGCAGCCATATCATGGCATTGTTTTCTAGTCTACTTCAGAATTTTTTACACGTTTGCAGAGGTGCAATCAAATGGAATTAAGTCTCTCGACTTTGGAAGAAAAGTTTTGTTTAACCTTTTTTAAAAGGAAGAAAGGCAGCGGATTTTGGAATTGCATTTTTTAAAGCACCACTCGATTTT
This sequence comes from Lepilemur ruficaudatus, assembly GCA_963574885.1. NCBI lineage: Eukaryota > Metazoa > Chordata > Mammalia > Primates > Lepilemuridae > Lepilemur > Lepilemur ruficaudatus. The sequence goes on from CAUYRT010093834.1 coordinate 3,347, forward strand.
CTGGGACTGGTGGAGTAAGAAACTGCATCGTCAATTTCACCGTCCCAAAAAAGCCAAATTGTGGCAGGACTTCTTTCTGCAGAAACGTGTGTGTATACTTATGTGTGTGTATGTGTGAGTGTGAATATATGTATATGTGTACATATGGACATACACATTTACATATATATAAAGTATATATATACATATATATATATGTATGAAACCCGCATGGAATTATCCGTATGAAATCAAGGTGAGCTGTGGAAACAATAATTCACCCAGTTTAGTGGGTGGTAGGGTACATGGCCAGACACAGTCACCCGTTTTTTGTTCATACCAGGGTCATGCATTGAGCTACTGACAAACTCAGGCGGAGGTGACCATGCCCTTCACCAAAGCTGCCTCCCAGTGGCTGCCCAGAACTCTCCCTGCTGGACTCACCTGAGGAAGGAGATTTCAGAATGAGATGGGTCCAGAAAACGTGCTTACGAGGTCCAGAGGCTGCATGGTCTGCCAGCTGAGACGTTCCTTGGGCTGGCCCAGGTGCTGACCTTGCCACAGGCAGATGAATGTCCTGAAAGCTCCCAGGCAGGGACAAGAGGTTTCTCCTCGGCCTCCCATCTCCTCCCCTTCCCAGGAATCCTTGATCTCATGACTATTAAAATGTTGCTTTGGTTTTAAGGTCAGTCCTGGATTGGTCATGTATGTGAACTGAAGGTAACAGAAGTATTAAGGGTTGAGGAGTGTGAGGGAGTGTTAAGTGTGCTTGTGGGTGTGTGGTGCGTGGTGGGGGAGAGAATGGGAAGGAGGTGGAAGGGGTTGGAAGGGAAAGGAAGGAGGGAGAGAAACATCTTCCTGGACCAGGGCACCCGAACGGGAGCAATTTTCTCTAGCTGTCTGTAGCTGAACAGAGGAGACGCTGGAACTGAAGAAAGGGACACCTGGCTCGTGGAAGGTTGGCCATCACCATGGGACGTGACAGAAAAGCGCTGAGGGTGTTTCCTGTATGCCTGGATCAGGCCCTGCTTCAGAAGGGACTCTCCAAGACCCGTTTTCCTGGGTGCAGCCTGGAGGCCCAGGCCCGGAACAGCTTTCCTGCTCACAGGTGTTTATCGGTCTGGGTATTCTTTGTTAACTATCAAATTCTGTCTTTCTCAGCTGCAAGCCCTGAGTTTCCAGTGGCTAAATTCACCTGACTTTTTCAACAGGCCAAATCTCTGCTCCTTGAGTACAGGGACAACTCTTCCTCCCTCCTCCTAGGTCCCCCATAAGTGTGATAGTGTATTTAATGTGTTTTTTTTAATGCGACATTAAAAGATTCCTCATGTCTTGCTCAGCCTTTGAGAAAAGTTTCAGATTCTTGTATTTGCTTGTTTTATATAAAACTCTCCAATGTTCTTTGTATGTTCTTTTCTGTACGTAATGGGGGGGAGGGAAGGGAAATTTACATATAAATAGTCCTAGTTCTACAATTTGTTATTTTTTTAATTATTATTTTTTATCATCATTGTGAAGCTGTTCAGGGGCTTTAAAGTCCGTGTTCCTTTGTGATGAAATAACCTCCTAATAGTTTGAGAAATTGCCAAGAAGAAGAAAAAAGCAAAACTCCAGTAGCAGAGCATGGATTCTGTGTTGTTTTCCATTCTGTCTATTACTGCCTCATTCAATAAATAGTTAAAAATGTGGCAACAGGAAGTGGAACTGTTCATCTCTATAGGAGCACTTGGCCTCTTAGGCAAAAGGAACTCTTATCTTGGGGTGGCTTGTTCTGCTTTTTAAAGGTACTTGTCAGCCTGGGTGACAGAGTGAGACTGTCTCAAAAATATTTTTTTTAAAAAAAGATACTTGTACTCAAGATCAGTGATCTTTGACCTCTGCCCCTTGGCACTATGGAGCTCCATAAGGAAGACAACGAGGATGAGCCTGGGGCCTCCTGCAAGCCCAGTCGCCAGACCACCTCCATTTCCTATATAATCTGTTTTCTTACACTGACGTTCTAGGAGAAAAATCTAATTTGAAAAATCCTAAAGATAGTTTGAAAGCCTCTGCTCTAAAGGGTTGTTTTTTGTTGTGTGTTTTGAGACAGCGTCTTGCTCTGTCGCCCTGGCTAGAGAGCTGTGGCATCATAGCTCACTGAAATCTCAAACTCCTGGGCTCAAGCAGTCCTCCTGCCTCAGCCTCCCAAGTAGCTGGGACTACTGGTACAAGCCACAAGGCCCAGCCAATTTTTCTATTTTTAGTAGAGACAGGCTCTTGGCTCTTGTTCAGGCTGGTCTTGAACTCTTGAGCTCAAGCAATCCTCCCGCCTTTGCCTCCCAGAGTGCAAGGATTACAGGCGTGAGCCACCATGCCTTGCCCTGAAGGGTTTTATTAAAATTTCATATCCATATTAAAAATCAGGGTGAGTGATGGTGACTCTCCATCTCAGGAGGTCCTCCCAACATGAGTGTTTAATGTTGGAGTGAATTATCCTTCTTGAAGCAGAAGCTCCAAGCCATGAATTGTTTCCTTGCGTCCTCATTTCTTGTTTTCCCTCACAGCTGTCTTAACATGACAACCGCCATCTTTTCAGCTGCATCTCCTGCCATAGCCCCAGCTTCGGGCCTCTCTAAATCCCTCAGTGGCTTCGCACCTCCATGCTTGTGCACACTTTGCCTCCACCTGGAATGACCTGCCCTCCTTGCTCTCCATCACCCCTTTCTTTTCATTGATATTTTGGTTGGATTCCTGGAGATGATGATTAGAATAATTGGATGGGAGGCCAAGAAATGTTTTCTCTGTTGCATGACAACAATTCAACAAAGCCAGGTGCCCACCTCTCCCCCTCTTGTGCAAATGACACACCATCACCTATTTTCACCAGAAGGGGGGACCAGAAAAAGGAGTCACTGCAGCCCAGTCAACCAAACATCCCCACCATTGGCTGCCTATGGAGCAGCTGGGTCTTCTAGACGAGTTGCCGATCAGGAGCAGTCTCTGCAGAAGTGCCTTCCACATAGTCCACGCTGTTTGCCTGGCAAGAGCCAGGCACTGTCTTTGCCACAAGCGTGTACTGACAGCTGTTGGTGGTGGAGCTGATGGAGACCTTCACTTCCATTGCTGCCTAAGTCACCAACAGGGGCTACTAACTTAGCTGTCTACAGGGACCAGGTAAGCCAGTCAATGAGGGAAGTGGGATGATTCAGGTGTGAGAGGAGGGGGAGTGACAGAGACACGCAGGGTGGACAGTATCTATCTAAAGGGGGCAGCCTCTCCTAGGTGCTAGTACACTGTCACCGTGCAGGAATATAGACCCTGATGCCCCATTTTTAAAATTTTCCAGAGAATCTAGGGAATCCAGATTTTTATATGAAATCTTCTGAGTTCAACAACAAATGAAAAATTCTTTACATACAGGCAAAATAAAACCCATCTGTAGACCAGCTCTGGCCTGAGGGTCATTCTGTTTAACTTCATGAACGCCTACCATGTGCCCAGTGATAGAGCACAGTAGCGGCCGTGAGAAACGAGAGAGGAGGAGACATTCACAGAAACGGGTCCCGGCAGCCCAGTGTGATAAGGTGCAGTCTGGACAGAGCTCTAGCAGAACAAGTTCTCTTATCTCACTTGATCTCTTTCAGGGTCCGTCTGAGTGAAGTAGTTGATCATCCAGGCTGCAGACAGGGATCTGGTGCTCACAGAAACCAAGAGACTGGTCTAAGATTCACTGGTGATGCTGGTCACGACTGGTGTTATCCCAACTCAGATGAATGAGCTGAGGAAAACCAGATGGGCAGAAAACAAGAGGGACCCCTCTGCCAGTAAGGAGAGCTCAGGCTGCCAATGTCCCCCAGGCCTCGCTCAGACCCCAGCAAGGCTCTCTTCCCCTGCTCAGTAAGACCCCTGGAGCCTCAGCAGCAGGCATGGCAGTCATGCCAGCCCCATGGTGGGTCATTTTGGTGTCAGCACTGAATCTCATCAGGGAGGAAACTACAGCTTAGTTATTTGGAGCAGGGGCTACGTGGGGTGAGGGAGTAGAGCCCACATCTCCCTCTGCCCTCCACCTCAGTGGGCTGTGGGCCACCCAGGTCATCCGCCCAAGCCTGTGGCTTCCGCACAGCTGGTGCTTGGATGCCGAGCCAGTGCATTCCCACCTGGCCTCTGCTGTTCACTCCAGGAGGGCAGCGCTTGAAGATCCTCAGGATGGTGGAAGGAGGTACCATGGAAAGGGAAGGAGGACTGCAGGACTGGGCTTGGACTGAAATAGCCGAAGAGCGCAGGTTTTCCCCACCTGCCGTCCCACCGCGGGTGCTGAGCCCCTGAATGAGGCCCCAAGCCCCCTCTCAATTTGAGTTTCTCCCGCCTGAAAACCGCTGGGCTGTTAGCAAACGTGTTGAGTGCTGGTGGCCCGGATAGTATTTCCACATAGTGGAGAAGGGAGGGAGGAGCAGGGACAACCATATCTGCAGGAGGAGCCAGGGTTCCCTGAGAGCCTGGGACTTAACCTAGAGCCACCCTGGGAGGCAGGGGTGGGCCTGGGCCGGAAACCCTGTCCAGAGGCTTTCCTGGCGCTTGTTTATGAGAACTGTATCTTGTCTACAACGAGAGTATTTACATGGCAGCAACGATAATAGTTCTACAGCCCCTACAATATGTCTTATACCGTACTAAAAGATTTACTTGTGTATGAATATTAACTTATTTAATCTTTACAAAGTACTATTATTATCCCCACTTCACATATGAGCAAACTGAGGCATAAAGAGGTTAAGTCAAATACCTTGTCCAAATTCACACTGCTAGTAAGAGGCAAAGCCAAGATACAAACTTGGGCAGGCTGGCCCTAGAATCTGTGCCTGGAAACGCCACTTGACACGCTTCTCTTATGGCCTGAAATGGATGAAAGCGGAGGGGATGAGGGCATTTCGTTACTTTTTAAAAGTAGCTTAACTAATATGGGGCGGGGGGAAAGGCCAGAAATTGTCTCCCAAAATTGAATGCACTTGCAAATAAAATTGTTAGTGAAACTTACATTTATGGATCCCAACTCAAACTTATGAATTCATCTATCCTTTAAGAAACTTAATAGTTACGGTTACCATTACTAAATGGGTGCTCTGCATTTTACTATGCAAAACACCTGACACACTTCTTTCAAACCCTCCGCAATCACGTAGGAGGGAGCGATTCCATTTTACGGGTCTGGGGACCAAAACGCAGCATCTTCCCCAAGGTAAATGCAGAACAGGCAATGGAGCGCTGGGTCACACCCAGCTGTGTATCGTAAGTGTGCACACGTGTGCACACACTCAGAGGAACATCTCACTGGGCGAGTGAACCTAGTTCTCCTTAGTCAGAAAATTGAGGGAACCCAAAACATCCATCCCCACACATTTTCATTACTCAAAAATTTTCTGCAAAAATCCAATGTTAATATTGTTAAATAGTTTGATGTAAAAAATGTTGATTTTGTTCCTAAAAAAGTCTGGCCATGTGATATCCTGCCAGAGGTGAAGGGTAGTGAAAACGTCGATGCGGGAACACATTCCTGGGCCCCAAGTTACATTATGTTGGCCTTTAAAATCCCCAGGGCCCAAAGGAGGGGCGTGGGGGTGAGGGGAGGAGAAGTTACTGACAATATTTAACAACCACTGGGCAAGGAGGCTGAGCCAAACCTTGGCAAAGGATTGTGCAGCGGAGCCTAAGCCCCCAACAGTCTTTTGGCTCCTTTGTGCCCTTTTGTGGGAGACTTTAGCCACCACCCCCGCTTTAGGCTATAAAGGTGAAAGCCTAGGGGCCAGGAGAGAATCAGAGCCACGTGGCCGGTTGTCCTCCAAATGCAGCTGCTCCCTCTCCTGCCGAGCCCTTCCGGCTCTGGCCTTACCACCCAGATCCTCAAAACCCGGACACTGTAATTTACACCTTACGTATTTTCCTCACCAGAGTTATTTTTACAGACAGCAATATTTCAGCCAAAGAAATTAACAAAAGATGAACTAGGACTACTATGGACAAATTTTTAAATTAACAAAAGCTGAGGGAAACTAGTCACACAGTAGGATTCTCTGCCCTGGGTGGGCCTCGAGGTACTCATCTGCACGGAACAGCGGTTCGTGGGGCTCTGTCACCAGCACGGTGCGGCGGCCGGGTCGGTCCTTTGCTCTCGCCACGAGCCGCCGGGTCTGCACGGAACCATGCGGGGAAGCGCCTGGCGCCTGCCTCCAAGCCTTCCGGCTGTGAGCTGCAGAAACCCGGGGTCAGCCTGCGCAAGGGCGGGCGCCGTCTCCAGCGGCCGGGGCTGCGGACGAGCGAGGCGCTCCCCGAACTCGGAGCCGGACTCCCAGAGCCGCGGTCGCGGAAACGTGCGTCTGATTGGCCGGCTGAAGTCACGTGCCCGCCCGCGGCCCAATCAGCGATGGCCAGGACCTCGGGGCGGCTCGGTCCACGCCGCAGGTGGGAGCGGCGCCGGAGAAGCGGCCCCGGTGTGTGTCCGCCGAACGTAGTTGCCGGTAGTTGCCGTCGTTACTGCCCAAAATGCTGCAGCCAGGAGCAGAGGAGCTGGGATCCTAACGGCTTCCCGGCTGGCCGCTCTGTATCGTGGCCAGGATCCCCCCCGGGTCTTTGAAGGGCTGAGTAAGTAACAGTGCGCCCCCTCCTCCCACTCCCACCGTCCCCAGTAACCTCAAGGAATTTTGTAACAACAACGAAAATAGTTTTATTGAGAATTTACGTGCCGTTAAGTTCATCCGTTTAAACTGTACCATCAGTGGTCTTCAGTATATTTACAAAATTGTACAACCATCACCATAATCTAATTTTAGAACAGTTTCATTAGCCCAGAAAGTTTTTAACACTTTTCCCCAAAAATAACGTGAAGCAGGTTACATAAAAGCTGTATACAACGAGGTTAAAAAAAAAATAGGAATGAGAGAGAAATCACAGACCAGACCAAAGGAGGTCACCCACTGAGGTCATCCACTTGGAGTCACCACTGCTGGTATGATGAAGGCTCCCGTTTAGCTCTGGTCTTGGCAAAGAGGTTCGTGCTGCTAGAGAGGGGACAAGGCACCAGTTACTCAAAGAAAAAAGTACTGAATACTGTTCTACAAGTTTAAGGGAACTCCAAGTTACATTTAACATCTTCCAGAACATTTGTATAGCCAAAGATTTAAATAGCTTTGATTATTTCCTTCGGCTTTTAATGCCTTGAGCATTACTTTTAAAACACCTCAATTTCAAAGGTATTTTGGGAGGAGCTAAACTAATGTGACATTTAAGTGTTTGTTTAGAGAACATTAATCTAAGGAAAGGATGGAAGAGAGAGAAGTGTGGCGAGCAAGTCAGCTGTGTCCTCTGAAATGGCCACAGCAAGAAATTGCCTGGGACTTTCTCCTTCCCTGGGATTGGCGGTCAGAGCCACAACTGGGGACAAACAGTTATCCCCCACGTTGGCACCCTGCATTCTCTAGAGAATCGCCAACCACAGAAGCACAAGCCTGCAAAACTCATCCTGCTGCCCCGGCCACCACCCCATCTGGTCCCTTCCCAGGCCATCTGGGAAGACCTGCGGGGAAATGGAAGGAGCTAGTAGGGTCGTTGGTCTTAGTGCTTAGGGCTTTCTGCCTTCCCTTTCCACCCTCTCTGCTTGTCCACCACCATCTACCCCCCATTCCTGGAGGATCTGGACAACAGGAGAGAAGGGACGTGTCATCAAGGCAGACCACACCCCCGCCCCCAACACCCCCATCCTGCCTTCCCTCAGAACGGGAAAACGAATGTAGTTGAACTTAAGTTTGAGATTGAGTCTGAGATTGGATGGACTTAATGATGGAACAAATTTACAAAGTTATGGAATTCACGTAAAATGTCATTAAGGAACTAGAAGAGTCAACAGAACACATAAAGGCAGTGACTGCGGAAAATAAAACCATTTTTTTTATCCAAGTCTGAGTCAAGATGCCTTTGTTTTGCAAACAGAAGACACCTGACTTATGGATTAATCAGTGGCAACAAAGGGTTCCATTTCTACTCTCAAAGACACAAATCTGTTTTCATGAAAGGATAGGTCCCCTACTGCCCTGAAAAAATGGGGGGGGGTGGATACCTCTGCCTGCAGCTCACCTACCCTGACCACCTCCTGGAAGTCGTCCTTTGTCTTCTGGTCCTAAAGGTGTCCAGCGCTACCCCCCTTCCCAGGCCGAGGTGATAGAAGGCTACCCAGAAGGTAGGGACCTCCAGGACAGGACAGGGAGGACACCACTGGGGGCGGGGGACATCTGTGGATGGAACTGGGCGGGGGTCCCTGGCTGGAAAGAGGAAGCCTTCGTCGCAGGCTCACTGCCATCCCCATGGCCTGCTGCCTCCTTTCCCAGCCAGCCTCTCACCCCAGGAATCCCCAGGAGCCAGTGCAGGGAGAGGCGTCCAGCCCTGGAAGGTTCGGGTTGTGTCTGGGCCAACACCTGTAGCAGAGCTTCAAGAACCCTTCAAGAACCCTTACAGAGGACTTGCCCACCTTCAGTTACAAGGATTGGCTTTTCAGCTTCTGCTCTTTGAGAAAAGACACATCACACCCACTGTGAATACAAAATTCCTTCTGTGTCATTGTTTCATCACAGCGTTTACAGATGTTTAAAAATGCCTAGATCACATCATGGCTGGGAGTTTAGGGAAGTGTGAGAGATCCCCGCTTGGGTGAGGAGCCAGCCTAAACATAAACTTGAGGTTGTCACCATGACAAGGCATCTGATCTAGTCCCTGCCCCAGCACCTTTCCTTGACCATCTCCCAAGATGGGAAGCTCACCCCGATTGCCCCACATGAGTCACCAACAAGGCCTCACTTCCTAGTTAGGAAGTTCTGTGAGATGCAAAGAAGGTGCCTCTCTGTAACATCTGCCCATTGTGCCCACTTCCATTTTTTTTTTTTTGAGATTGGGGTCTGGCTATGTTGCCCAGGCTGGTCTCAAACTCCTGGTCTCCAGTGATCCTCCTGCCTCAGCATCCCAAAGGGCTGGGATTACAGATGTGAGCCACTGTGCCCAGCCCTGCTCTCTTGAGTCACAGAGAACTGTAAAGGTCTCAGTTCCTTCAAATACTTGAAAAGAGCCTTCACATTGCCACCAAAATCTTTCATAGCTAATATCTCCAGTTTCAACTTGTCCTGGAGATGGATGAGGTGTTTCTAGTAATGGAGTGGACTAGATTTCCTGAATGACCCTCCCAATGAAACCAAAAAAGCTGGATCAAAATATATCTTTTTAAATCTCTCTTTAAATGTACAGTAATAGGTCGAGTAAATTGCAGAAGGGCCTTGGGTGCCCAGACCATCACTGGGCTGGTCAGACTCTGAGAAGACTCTCTGAAGATGGTGTCAGAACCTGCCCGAGGCCCAGATGTGGTCTGCTCACCTCCCAGGACCTGCAGGCTGTCCCTCTTCCAAGGCTGTCCCCGGTGAATGTGTGTCAACCAAAGTCACCAAATCTTCCCTTCCCCCTTCATGTCAGTAGAGTGAGGTCTCCTCCATTCTTACCCTGTATGATTGATTTTTTTCCCCCCTAGCCTAAACATAAGATTTTGCACTTGCTCTTCTCACAATATCGACTTGCTGGTTGTAACCTATCATTCTATGCCAGGGCTTCTCAACCTTGGCTCTAATGACACCTCAGACCAGATAACTCTTTATCGAAAAGGGCCATCTTGTGCACTCTAGGGTGTGGAGCAGCATCCTTGGCCTCTACCCCCTAGATGACAGTAGCACCCTCCCTCCGGTTGTGACAATCAAAATTGTCTCCAGGCCGGGCGCAGTGGCTCATACCTATAATCCTAGTACTCTGGGAGGCCGAGGTGGGAGGATTGTTTGAGCTCAGGAGTTTGAGACCAGCCTGAGCAGGAGCAAGACCCCGTCTCTACTAAAAAAATAGAAAGAAATTAGCTGGACAACTAAAATATATATATATATGAAAAAAAAATCAGCCAGACATGGTGGCGCATGCCTGTAGTCCCAGCTACTCAGGAGGCTGAGGCAGAAGGATTGCTTGAGCCCAGGAGTTTGAGGTTGCTGTGAGCTAGGCTGATGCCACAGCACTCTGAGACTTTGTCTCAGAAAAAAAAAGAAAAATATAGAGTCAAATCTCTTAGAGAAGGCTTCCTAGAGGATGCTGAATGTCATAAGAGACAGGAGGTAAATAAACCGAGTGAGACTCTGTCTCAAAAAAAAAAAAAAATGCCTCCAGACATTGCCAAATGTCCCCCAGAAAAACAAAAATCACCTCCCATTGAGATCCACTGTATTCAGGTGGCAAATGACTGTAGTGGGAAGAGGATCACACTGCAGCCCTGGCACCCTCCAGACTGAAGCCAGACTCCGAGGGGCAGTGTCAGGGCTTCACAGGCATCATCTGCCACATTTCTCTGCGGGGATTCTCCCGCCATCGCTTGGCTGCAGCTGGTCCCTTCCAAGCACCGCACTTTGCCACCAGTGTTCCTCCTCCCAGGGCCTGCTTCTTCCCACGCCTATCTCTCCCCTAAGGCTCGACTTAGAGGCTACCTGCACCAGCCCTGGGGCTGTGCCCTTCTCTGGCTCCAGCACCTCTTCCTGTCTGCACCACATTCACCTGCCCCATCCACACTGCCCAGCAGGGCTCGTTACTGCGCCCAGCCCAGCCCCCCAGCTCAGCTGTCTGTAGCAGGACAGGCCCCGTCTGCTGGGTGCGCAGCCACCAGCGGCAAGCCCCGCCCTTTGCTGTTAGTGTCTGACGAGAATGTCAGTGTGCTCCCCGCAGCCAGCCTCGTTCTGCATGAAGGCTGGGCTCTGCCGGACCCTTCACAGGGGGTTTTGATAGCACTTTGCCTGAGGACACTTACTCTGTGCTCTAAAAGGTGCCGAGATCCCTGCTGCCTGCCTTGGCAGAGCTACTTTGTGGGCCCTGCCTCTGCAGCCCTCGGACTGGAGCCGTCAGCCAGCCCTGGGCCCTGCCAAGCAGGCCTTCCTGTGACCTCGGGGGGCCCACAGACTACCCACACACAAGGGTCCCCTCCACTGTGGGAACTGGGACTCCGAGGTGGCCAGGATCCTGGAGGTGCCTGAGGTCCAAGGCCATGAAGAGTGGGAAGCCGGACTGCAACACCTGGTCTATGGGATGCCAGGGCCTCCCTGTTGTATCAGGCACCATGCTAGGCTGCGGCCAGCCCTGGGCATGAAAGTGTATGAGACACAGCCTGGCCCCAGAGAGCCTTCAGTCGCGGGTGAAGCAGCCCCACTGACAGGTGATTTCAGCAAGGGCGGCCTGGGAAAATGTGCATGGGGCATTTGAAAGACATGGCCTAGGTCAGGCGCAGTGGCTCATGCCTGTAATCCTAGCACTCTGGGAGGCCGAGGCAGGTGGATTGCTCAAGGTCAGGAGTTTGAAACCAGCCTGAGCAAGAGCAAGAGCGAGACCCTGTCTCTACTAAAAATAGAAAGAAATTAATTGGCCAACTAAAAATATATAGAAAAAAAATTAGCCGGGCATGGTGGCAGATGCCTGTAGTCTCAGCTACTCGGGAGGCTGAGGCAGAAGGATTGCTGGAGCCCAGAAGTTTGAGGTTGCTTGAGCTAGGATGACACCACGGCACTCTGCCCTGGGCAACAGAGTGAGACTCTGTCTCAAAAAAAGAAAGAAAGAAAGAAAGAAAGAAATGGCCTGACTGCAGCATCAAAGACTGGGTAGGTGAGCACGGACAGAGCTGGTTGCAGGAAAAACGCAGGGAGTTTCCTCCAGGAGGTGAGGGGGTGGGGCATGGCCCGGTCACATGGGGCCTCCTAAACCAGGTAAGGCGCTTGGGCTTATCCCGGGGGAGGTGGTGGGGGTGCCATGGTCAGATTAGCCCAGAGGACGGTCAGTGGAGCAGGACAGGAGAGGGACAGGGAGCCCAGAGGGAAGGCAGCAGTGAGGACAGAGCCTCGGGGAGCAGTCCTGCCTTCTCGCCACCCTGGTTCTTACTTCGCTGCCCCCAGCAACCATGGTGCATACAGAAGTCCCTACAGGGGCTAAAGGGGCCACCAAGAAGGCCAGTGTCCACTGGCCACCATGGTTTCCCAGCCCCCCGCCAGCCTCCTGGCCCAAGCACTTCATCGCCCGATCCCGTCTGCTCCTCTGTGCTCTGCCGGTGGCTGTGAGGATTAATTGAAATAATGAAAAGATAGCATACAGTAAGTGCTCACAGATCAGTGGCTTTACCAAGACCAAATCTGTCCAAAGGCCCGAGTTCTACTTTAGCACCTGCCCATCCTAGGCCCAGAATAATTTCATGCCTGTCTGCCCCTCTAGGCCCCAGCTGGCCTGCCCGGAGAGCAGGCCCACCAGCAAGGAGACCCTGGAGGCTGGGGGTGGCCTCCCGTTGGGCCTCAACTATAACACATGTTCTAATCGCTGTCCCAACCTCAGGGCTCACCACGTAGCAGAAGGACCTGGCACTGTGTTGAGCCTGCTGTTGTCCCCACACTACAGCACTCGGCACCCACCTCCTGGTTTGGTTGCTCACAAGCGTAAGAACAGAGCCCTTTACAGCCCTGGAGGCTGGGTGACCCCCACTCTCCTTCTGAGGACTTTCTCCTGTCACCCAGCTGCCTATCCTGCCACTGTCCCGTGGGGTCCACCTCCCCTCTCCAATTAGCAGCGGCACTGCCCCGTGGACCCAATACCGGAGTCTGGTCCCTCCTCTCTCCTCCACAGAACTGCAAGAGTGATCTTGCCAAAACACATATCTGCTCATGTCCCCTTCACCTGCGTGGCTCCCGTGACCCTCAGGTTCAAAAACAAATGTGGCCTAAGAAACAGGCTGCCTTTCAGCCTGGCGAGGTCCCCCAGAAAATCTGTGCTTTCTCCCGCAGGAACCCTTCCTCTTCCTGTGCCTCCAGGGTGGGAATGTCATTGGTCCTTGGGGCTCCCAGCAGGTGCCTGCACCAGCGGCTCAGGGCAGCCCTCCTCGTGCTGTGCAGAGCCTGGCTGTCTACACAATGTCTGCGTGTGCCCCTCATGCCCAGTGCAGCCCATGGGAGGACACTCCCCTTCTGTCTCAAGAGCTACAGGCTCAGATGTCCCCCCGCCCACCATCCCCTTCCCTACTCAGCCCATCTTTTCCGGAAAGGTCGCAGCTGAGCTGCGTGCAGTCGGGCGAGCCTGGGGCCTGGAGCTGGCAGAGGGAGGTCTGCCCTGCCTGCCCACCCATCAGCCCCCGAGGCTGGAACCACCAGTCCTACATTTACACAAGTGACTTTGACACACATACCCAGCCCATCTCTGGAGCCTCTGTCCCCTCTGTTCCTCCATAGCCTCAGCCAGATCGCTGGATGTCTGTGGATGCATGGTGTGCCCTCCCTGCCCTCGCCCTCCCAGCCAAATGCCTAGAGAAGGGACCCCTCTCAGCAGATCCTCCCTTGGGCCAGGGCCTTCTGGGGCAGAGTGAGGAGGCTCACTGCCCAGAAGAGCCAATGAGAGCACCAAACTCCAGACGCTCTCCCTCCCAGAGCCCAGGCTTCACCAACCCCAGCCCCCTCGCTTCCTCTGGCTTCAGGTCCAAAGGCCGCTCTGGGGAGCAGGGTTGGACCCCAACCCCTCGTGGTAGCACCCCACAAGGACAGCTTTCCAGCCGATTTGGAGACCTGTGACCTCAGGGGGATGCAGGGAAACACTGAGTGTCACTTCCAGCTGCATCTGCCCTCTGCCACTGCCCAGCAGTCTGGAGACCACAGTCCCTTCCTCCTCTCTGGTGGAGTAGCAGGTCTCAGCATGGTCCGGACTCTCCCTCAGCAGCTGTCTGCAGATTTGCTGGCTGAGCCTCGCACCAGAGTTGGCAAGTCTAGAACCACCGGATCCCATGACCTCACCAGTGTGAGTTCTACCATTGCCAAAAACGGTGCAAGGCAAGTGGCGGCTGGACCCAGGAGCCAGGGAGGCCACGGCCTGTGCTGAGGAAAAGACAGGAACGGTTAGGAGGGTCTAGGCGGGGCTGGGGAGGAGGCACCCCCAAGGCTAGGACAAGGTCTGCAGAGTCATACGGGTGTGGAGGCCTAACCCCTCAGCCCCCACCTCGCTGGCCCAGCCCCTCCGCAGCCCCTTCCTCTCATCCCTCCCTTTGTGTCTGCAACCAGTGCTCCCTGTGCAGGGCAGGGATGGGGGAGACACCCAGGAGGCAGCTGTCAGGACCCAGACCAGGCCACCGCTCCCAGGGGAGCCTGAGGGTACCACCGCTCCCAGCCCCGGGCAGCAGAGTTCCTGGGAATGGACACACCCTAGGCAGGGAAGCCTCCACCCGGGTGCCGGGGAAGAGGCAGCTGAAGTGGGCTGTGCCTTGCTATTTCCAGCACCCCTGTCACTGTCCCTTTTGATCCAGGGAGACCCCTCCCATGCCATTCCCCAGAGCCTAAAGCTCATGGGCTGCCCCAGCCCATGGGGAGGGAGGTGAGTTTCTGCACAAAACATCCTTCTTCCCTATCAAGTCCGATAGATGCCAACCATTCCACTTGCTGTGGTCTCTTCTCCGTGGATGGTGGACAAACAGCTGGGCTGAGGCCTCCCGCCCAGGGATAGCACAGGCAGCTTCCGGGGCATCACTTAATGGCAGGGAAAAGGCCAAGCTAAAACCAGCCAGATATCCCAGCCACACAGCACTCTGCTGACCGCAGGGCCCTCCACGCACACCCAGCCGGCCCTGTTCGTGCTGCGCCCCAGCAGGGCTGGCTGCGACCTGCTCCCCCAGAGTGGCATTTTCCAGGCCTCCAGTAACTTATGCCAAGGACAGCACACTTCTATGTTCCCACATCCCCCAGATGAGGCCAGGCCCTTTCCCAAGGAGTGTCGAAGCCCCCCGAGGTCGTCACAAGTCTTGGGTAGGTACAGCACCTACCCACCACCACACCCAGCCTGGCAGGGTTCATTCACCCCAAAGCTCCCATGGCAGTATGACCAAACCGTAAGTAGGCACATTTCCAAAACAAACACGAGCTTGGGGAGCAGCTGACTTGGCAGGGCCCCTGAGACAGCACCACTGCCACCCCTTCCGTCCTCGCTGCCCTTCAGGCAAGACCGACAGGAGGATGGCTTGGGGAGAGCAAAGAAGCAAACAGGTCGAGCCCATCCTCAGAGCCGCCTTCAGGACCTCAGCAGTACCCAGGTGGGACCAGCGGCCTGGGCTTGGGTGGTGGGGGAGACGCCTCTGCCGAAAAAGAAGTGTGCTTGGTCAGGAAGGTTCTGGGACTTTGAGCAAGGGCAAGACCTCGAAGCCTCTCCTGAGGGTGGGTGGGCCTGTTTTAGGGACACTAATAAGTTCTGGGCTTTCTTGGTCCCATGGTATCCCCCAAGCCTGGGGACATGGTCAAGAAGCCACTCCCACCCCCCTCAGAGTGTGTATGTGTTTGGAGGGGCCCTGCCCACTGTCCCCACTGGGCTGTGGCTGCACTAGTCAGGCTTCATCTGCAGCCAGGGGATCAATGGAGCCGGATCACATTTCCACCAGCCGCAGAGCCAGGCAGGGCCCAGGATAATGGCCTGGATTGAACAAGCAAATGGAGGGCTGGGGGAGGGGCGGGAGCCTGGAGAAGCCACTGCGCACAGCCCCTGGGGCCCTTGTC
Source organism: Lepilemur ruficaudatus (assembly GCA_963574885.1). Taxonomy (NCBI): domain Eukaryota; kingdom Metazoa; phylum Chordata; class Mammalia; order Primates; family Lepilemuridae; genus Lepilemur; species Lepilemur ruficaudatus. The sequence goes on from CAUYRT010093834.1 coordinate 18,916, forward strand.
CTCTCCTGTAGGGCCACACACCCAGACCAGCAAATCAAGGTGTCCTGCGTGGGGGAGGCCACAAACTCAGGAACCTGGGAGCAGCTGCTCTTGAAAAACACCAAAAAACAAGAGCACAGAGTGCTTCCCAGAGACCTTCCTGCTCTGACAAGAAAAGGCTTTCAGCTGCCGCAGGAGGGACTTCAGATGGCAAGAATGCTGGTGTGCCTGGGATGTCAATAACCTTTCACTTGCAGCGGTGCTGTGGGGAGGGTGGAACCCTTTGCTCATCTCACAGACCTCCTGCCAGACATGCAAAGGTGGACACAGGCCCCATTTTCCACGATGGGGAGGGGAAGAGGGGCGCCCTTCCACCCCAAGTGCCCTGAGCACAGTTGGCAGGAAATTGCATCTCTGGGAAGGAGAGCCTGCTGCAGCGACCTCCACTTGCTGGGAGGGTCACTCCTGTGGGCCTTGCCTGGGCCTGGCTGAATTAGGACAACTAGAAACTGGTTGTGTCCCCGGGGTCCTCCTGGGGAGAGTGGAGCGGGCCTGGAGGCTGGCAGGAGGCACACCCGCCACAGCGCTGCAGGGCTCAGCAAAGGCGCCCACCTGAGCAGGTGTGAGGAGCTGGAGCCCAGCTGCAGACCACCCAGGGGCTGAGGGCAGCTGCTGTCCTGGGCTGGGTTTCCTCCAAGTACCTCCCTCCCCTGCTAGGCAGGAAGGAGCAGAAATGGGGACCAGACACTTTAGAGGCTCCAGAGACAAGCTGGAGATACTGTCACTGCCAGGGGCCTTTTTCACCGGGTCTCTGTGCCCACACACCTCCCGGGTTCCCTGTCGATCAGGCCCTGAATGCCCTTCGTCCCTGCCCCTGCAGCAGGGAGCCCTAAGGAAGGCCCAGGCAGGCCAGCCAGTTCAGCCCTGGGGGTGGGAGGCACTGAGACCACCAGAGGGGACACCCAGCTACAGAGGCACCTCACCAGGGTGGACATCTCCTTCTCTTCCTATCCTGAAATAAGCAAACAGCTCGCCTTCTCTGCAGGGGCTTGGAGGGCTTCTGCGCAGGGACACCAGCACCACAGCCAGCAGAGAAGTTAGGGGATGGGGTGGGGGCTTACCATAAATTGGCAACAACAGACCGGCAGAGGGAAATGGCCTGACCCATCCAAGGCAGTCCCCAGGGCACCCAGGCAGGCAGGGTTGGGAGCCGTGTTCCTGCTGACCAGCCCACTAGAGCCTGTCGTCCTCCACTGACAGCCTCAACCACACCCCCCACTCCCACCCCTGCACTCCCTAGCTCAGACACCCAAAGTGACCCTCACTGATCTGGGCAAAGTCACCAGCCCTTGCCTGAGGCTCACCAGAGAGATGCAGCTCCATCAGGGGTTGGCCCAGTGACTTCCAGCATGACAGCTCCCAGCCTGTCAGTGTCCCAAGTCAGCCACTAGCCTCTTGCTGACCACCGATCACCAGAGCTTCACACAGGGACAGCCTGGCTGGCTTGGATGGACTAGGTCCTCAGTCTCTGCGTCTGGGGCCTCCGTGGGAGCCCAGGCCTGTAGGCTCAGAGCCAAGATGCCTCCGGGCCCAGGCAGGGTGGGGTGGGGCACCCACAGCATAAAACCCACCGGTGAGGCTGACTCCTCACAAGTTGTGGCAGTGACCCAAGAGCCACAGGGAGCCAGTTCTCCCATTCACTGACCTCTGCAGCCAGGTCTCTCCTCTCAGAGCCTGTTTCCCCATCTACAGGATGATTTAACAAAACCTGCACACCCCACAGGGCTGTGGTGGGGATTAATGAGATTACATATGTGATGTCACCTCATACAGTGATGGACAGCACAGGTCAGTAAGTCAGAGCCCGGATCCATGGGTCCAGGAAACCACATCCGAGTGTGTGGTATGTGAAGGGGAACATTGGCCCCTGCCCCAGAACCTTCCAGGGGCAGGGCCCAAACCACATACTCCAACTCCAACCCCACTAAGTACCCTCCTCCTCCCAGAGCTGTCCAGGGATGACCCACTCCATGGCAGGCTCCAGCTCCAAGGAGAGTGGCCCCAAGAAACACTCAGGCTGACCTCAAGGGCATGCCAACTGCCTGGAGCTGCCTCCTTCAGAACCTACAGCAGAAGGCCAAGCCCTGCGCTGCCAGCCAGGGTCTCACCCCAAGGGCACGTGGGGCCTTTCCCACCGGCACCGCTCAAGTCAGCCCTACAGATGGTGACTCCCCCACCTCCGCCCTGGGCAGCCCCATCTGCTGGCGCGGCTCAGATTGCCAGGCCCCAGCTCCGCCGCAGCCCCAGGCAGTGTAAGGCGATCTGGCTGCCCACCTAGCCGGCCTCACACAGCCGCTGAGCCAGATGGGCTGGGGAGGTGGAGAGGAGGAGCAGTCTGGGGCCGGACGCGAGGATGCAGGGGAGATGAACGCAGCTGCAGTGTCCCGCTTTTCCCATATTGGCACTGCACATGATTGCTCAGAGCGGAGAGACACAAGCAAAAATGTGCTAGTGCCAAAATCGGCCAAGCAGATGGTACTGGTGCAAGCCCTCTGGGGACACACCGGACGGGGTCCTTGCACCCCTGGCAGCAGCCTATTTCCGACGTCCAGGCCGACTCCGGGGCAGAAGTGGGTGAGGCGCTCCCGAGGCACTCGCGGATCTGTCTCTGCTCTGTTTATGGCCCTTCGGTAATTCACTGACCGAGACTGTTCACAGTGAATTCTACCAGTGCCATACACAGAACAGGAGTCACGCTCTCCCGCCTGACCCTGCGGAGAGACCCGCTGCCCAGCTGCCCACGACTCCTGCCCCCTGCTGCCTGCTCCCTGCAGCCGCAGGCCCCCCAGCCTGCACACCCACATGGGCCCCCAGCAGGGCTGCTAGAGGCTGAGGCTGCTGCCTTCCACCCACTGCCACCACCCCCCTCCTCATCCACCTCTTCCCAAGCTCCACCTGCCCCATCAGCCCGAGATGACCTTCCAGGAGCCTGGGCCAGTGGGGCAGAAGGACTCATCACCTGGCCTTGCAGAGGGTGGAAGAGAAGCCATATGGAGATGTTTCCTGTCACACCTTGAAGGCCCACATCCCTCCACCCTCCCCCAGAATGCCCCTACCCAGGCTGGGGGTGGAGGTGGATCAGGATGGTACATCTCTTTGCCAGAGGATATCCAGCTCAGAGCAGCAAGCAACTGGCCGGATCCCCTCTGCCCATCATGCCAGGCCCTGCCTGGCCCGAAAGGGACAATGACCAGTGGGACATCCAGAATCTCTCCTGGCCTTTGAGCCCAGATACCAGCAGATCTGGCTCCAAGCTGTCTTGATCTCCATCATCCTCCCACAGTCCTCCCAGTGGCAGAAACAGAGTCCCAGGAGGCAAATCAAACCTGCTGCGCACCCCACCCCCACCCCCATCCCAATTCCAAACCAGACCAGACCATGAACTGCCCAGGTGGGCATCTCTGCTGCCGGTCCAGGGCCAGGACCAAGATTGGAGAAGGGGAGGGCAGGAGGCAGCTTGGAGAAAACTGCAGGCACAGCTGCCCTCTAGCAAGGGAGTGGCTCCTGGCTGGCTCTGAGGGGACTGCAGAGGAAAGCAGAGGCCGGGAGTGAGGGAGGGGCAGGGAAAGGTTGCATCAGTGGTTGCCAGAGTGGCTGCCTGGAGAGAAGTCACAGTGGAGGCTCCTGCCTCTGGAGCCAGGCACCCTGGGGAAGGAGGGGGAGGAAGGGAGGGGCGCTGGGGAGCTGGTGCCTAGGGCAGGAGATCTGGGGACTCTGCAGAGCAGCCACTAGAGTCTCAGCCTACTCTGGGCCAGCCTGTTGCCCATGGGGCAGGGTGGCAGAAAACACCCTGGAAGGCTCAGAGAGTGAGTTTCCTGGCCCATAAACTATGCAAACCTCTGGGAGATGCTACCCCAGGAACACTACCAGTGTCCTCAGGGATGCTTCTGGGCACCTAGGCCAAATCCTCACCTGCTCTGCCCCAACCACTGTTCAAACTCCACCCCACCCCCTACAGTGACTCCTGTCTTTCTTCAACACTGACAGGCTCCAGCCCAACTCCCCAGAGTCCAATCCAGCTTGATGAGGTGGTCTTTGGAAGTCACTCCCTGGCCTTCTGCCTCAGTTTCCCCTGAGTTCAATTTTCTGAACTCTGCTAAAAAAAAGTGCCAGCACCTATCAGCCTAGTGAGAGGGTGTGGGTCTAGTGGAGGTTGGTAGTTACCAACATTGTTCAGGGTGTGACCATCAGAATCACCCAAGGAGCCCTCTGACATGTAGATTAGTGAGCCCACCTGAGAAATCTGCATTTTAATAGGCACCCAGACAATTCTTCAGCAGGGGATGAGGATCCACTTTTAGAAATCTCTGGGAAAGATTTCCCAAGAAGCCTCACCCACAGTAATTAAACAGAATCTTTAATTCCTTTTGCTTTTTGTGGGGGGAGCCAAAGATGGAGAGAGGTGGGTGCTGGTGACGGGGGACCGCATGGCTCCTTGCAGCCAGGAGCAGGCAGATGCCTGAGAACAGAGGGTTGGAGTTAGGGATTCTGCTCTCCCCACCCAGGAAGGAATAAAGGGGCCCTAGGTAGAGTGGAGAGCCCTATCACAGAAAGTGTAAAGGGGCACATGCTCTTGCCAATTGTGGCATCTCTATCAAGACACCAAGTCTCTGTTTTCCCTGTCATTGCAACTGACATGGGATGGACTCCAGGGAAGAGCTTACAAAGCCAAATCCCCTCCTGGCTTCCAGCTCCAGTCAGCCGGGTGAGGCTCCTCCCCTGCGCCTGCCTCCCCCTCCTAACCCAAATGCGACAGGATGCCCAAGTGCCGCAGTGCATGGGGGGTGCCACACCCTCCAGGGTGTACCCAAGAGCCCTGCAGTACCTCCTGGACCCCGGTAGGGGCAGGCTCAGGCCTGGGCCCTATGAGAACAGGGTCTCCCAGCTCTCCCGAAATAGGGGTCAAGGGGAGCTTGGAGGACATCACCAGCAGAAGCCCCACTCAAAATCTCAGAAGGGGAAATTGAGGCCTACGGTTTGGAGCGAGTCCCACAGGCAGCCTCTTCTGCCCTCCCTGCAGGCCACAATCCTGACCTTGAGATTGAAGGCACAAAAATCTACTGGGAGTAAGAAGATGAAGATGTGGTCTCCCACCCTGGCTGAGCATGAGCTCCTGACAATGAAGAGCATTGGGGCTGGTGGGTGTCTAAAGGAGGCACCACTGCAGGCCAGGTAGGGTGACTGTGTGTCCTACACACCTTATGAGGCCTCTGCTAACCCCAAAGCCCCCACCACTTCAGTTGGTCTCAGCCCCATCCTCCTGAACTCTGCTTGGACCTCCTTCCTCCCTAGGGGTTTCCCTCCCTGGCGCTGGCGCCCAGGTGCAAAGGGCAGGCCTCACGCTCCCTCCCAGTGCTAGGGGCTCCCCAGAGGTTGAGCACTGCAGGACTCTGGGCTGTGGATACTCTGGGTCCTTCGCCATCATGCAGCCTCCATGGCCCTCCTCTGGACCTCTACACAATGAATCTGGAGTCCTGGGTCCCAGCCTGGCCACCAGCAACCAACTCAGTCCTGGTCGCTGGGGTCTCCATCAAATACCCTGGGACCCAAGGAGCTGGGGATGCCGGGACCCTGGTACCAGCCCAAAATGCAGTGTCATGAGGTCCCAGGGCACGGGCCCAAAGCTGCTCTCAGCACTACACAGACCACCAGCTGAACCACGGTCGGTAGCTCACTCCAGGAGCCGCTGGGCCGCAGCAGCAGAAAAGGAATAAACAAAATCCCTACAAGTGAGACTGGCATCTCGGAATTTTTTCTTCTTTGCACGAGCCCTACTCAAGAGGCCCCTCCTTTCCCCCCCAGAACCATGAAAGGATGGCCATGAACCGTAAAGAAACGAGAGAGGTAGCGGGGGCTGCAGCTCGATGGCCAGGTCCGAACCAAGAGCCTTCCAGGGAATGCGCCTGCCTGTTGAGGCTGAGAGCTGGGAGGGGGCCACGTTCCTCTGAGTGCATTCTGTCCACTGTGAGGCCACCAGGACAGATTTCTCAGAATGCTCCTGCTCGGATCAGAGACACGCCAACGCGGTACCCCAAAGGGCTTACCGCGAGGACAGGCGGAGGGAGGGTGATGCGCACCCCATGGAGTTGAGCGATCCCGCCGGAGAACCAGGGGAGTAGCGCAGCCTTCCCCTGATAGGTTGGCAGGATTTTAGTCCTCAGGGGCTCGGCGAAGCCCGACGGATCGCTGGGAGGCTGCGTCCGCATCTAACCGGTGGGGGTGGGGAGGTTGATTAGGGCACCGCCCGCTCTCGGTCCCTAATCTCTCTGAGTCGGCTTTAGTCCTCCCCCGCCCCAAGCCCCCAGCGGATATTTCTATACAGTGTAGGGATGCCGGGGCTGGAGGAAGGGAAAGCAAATGGCTCAGCCTAGAGGGCACCGCGGAATCTGGCGATCTCAGCCCGCGCGGCCGCACCCTCACTGCCCACACCCTAAGATGCTTAAGGAGGTGCCCGGTGAGGTGCCCGGGGCGCGCCGTCCTGCCGGCGTCTCGCCCGGTCTTCCGGCTAGCGCTAACAGGAATGGGGCAGGCGCAGCAAGGGGAGCGCGTCTCATCCGCGTGCTCCGGGGTTCCCAGGATGGGTGGCGACGAAGTGGAGGCGAGCTGGAGGTCAGAGACCTGCTTTCCCCCGGAGACTGGGAGGGACCCGCCCGGGGCCATGGAAGCGGTAACGAACCTGCAGTTCAGCCCTGAGAAGGGGCTGGGCAAACTAGCTCACGGTGCCGTAACGCTCCCCGCAACCCGCCTCCCAGCCGTGCGCTTCCACCTGGGTCCACCAGGGCGGCGAAACCCCGGCGCGACCCCGTCTGGATTCCTCAGGGAGGAGGCGCTGGGGCTCAAGCGGATACGCACCTCGCCAAGCACCATCGGCGCTCAAACCGCACGGCTGCCCCCAGCCTGGGGAACAGCGCTGGGCGCAGGACGGACTCCACTGGGGACCTGGGACCCCGACGCTGCGTGGGCGCCTCGGCCCGAAGGCGCGGGGGAACCAGGATCCGTACTGCCGCGTCACCCCGAAGGCCGGCCGCGTCGAGCCTGCCTGCCCAGCCGCCCGCCCGCACCCCAGGTTCTAGCACTGCTGGCCCCGGGGCGCCCGCCTCCGCCTTGCCTTCCCGGCCCGGCGCTGGCCCCGCCCCGCCCCGCCCCAGACACTCACCTGCGCCGGCTCGGGACTGGGCGCACCGCCGCCTCCCAGCTCCGCGCGGAGTCCACAGGAGAGAAACGAGGCAAAAAGGGGCCCTCGTTTGCAGCGGGCCGGACGGACGGAACTTGAGGCGCCCCGGGGCCCGGTCCAGCGGAGGGCGGAGCCCCTAACCTCCACTGCCCGGCGCGGGAGGAGGCGGCGCCCAAGCGCGGAGCCCAGCGGGGGAACAAAGAGGAGCCGGGATGGGGCCGCGCGCTTCCTGGGTGTCGGGTGACAGGTCTGCTGGGGAAGGCCCCAGCCCGGCCACCTGAGGAGGAACCGCCTCCGCGCGGCAGGAGGGGTAGGGCTGGAGGGCACCGGGGCCCGAGAGCCCAAAGAACGGGGTGCGCGGCTGTCCGGGACCGCGCGGCCGGAGGGAGGCCGGCCGGCTGCGGCGCAGAGGCGCAGGGGCTCGACGGAGTGCAGAGATAATGACTCCGGGAGGGTTTTACCGCCCCCTGAGCCCCGCCCGTCCCCCGCGCCGCGCCATTGGCTCAGGTACCGAGAGGCGGGGAGGGGCAGGGGGCGGGTCGGGGATGATTCACCTTGAATGTGGCTCCGGTTGGTGAGCTGCGCAGGGCACGCCCGTCCCGGACTGCAGAGACGCTGCGAGCCCCGCCTGCTTGCCCAACCGGGCTGGGTCTGGCCCCAAGGGGTCCCGCCGCCCTCTTTCTATCCCAGCCTCCTGCCCTTGGGCTAGTGTGCCGCCAGCCGAGGTGCGCCCCGAAGCCCTGCCACCCCACCGCCCTCTGCCCGGAGCTAGCCGAGGTGTGTGTAGGGTAGCATGCTTGGAAATCCGACCCTGGGCTGGGGGAGGGGAAGTGCGTTTGGAGCTGGGACGCACTGTGGGGCCACCGGACGGATCTCGGCAGTCTCCCCGCAGAAAGGTGCGCAAGGCTGACCTAGGTCAGTGGGCGCACCCGGACCCGGGGGCGCATGGGTGGAGTGGGGACGAGGCTCCCCTTCACGTCCTCACCCACCCAGCCCTGCGGCCTCACAGGTGTCTGGCCACCGTCGCCGCGGGGAACAAAGGCTGTCTGTCCCGGAAGGGGGAGGGGGAGGGGAGCCGCCCCCAGACTCATTCCCATCCCCCTTCCTTCCCCCCACTGCGGCAGTGGCTCCCTCGGGAGGGGGCGGGGCCGGCAGGGGCTGGGGCGCGGACACGGATTAGATCCTTCTCAACCGTCCTTTGCTCGGATACCACGCGGAACATTCTGAGAGGGTGGAGGGAACAGGGGCTAGGGTACTCCCAAGCTGTCAGCGTTGGGGTGGCCTCTTCCTTCCACCCCAGCACCAAGAGCACCGGAGCGCCCCCCTCCCCCGCTGCTTTGGCTGCCCTTCCCAGTCCCAGCCCCGCCCGGCCGGGCCGCCCCAGACGGCAACCGCAGTTCAAAACCAGATTAAAATAAATCGTTAATCCGCCCTTCTCCCTTTTAGCTCCCACCTCTCTCAATCGACCCCCGCAGATCTGGCGGCCCAGAAGCCCCTAAAAGGGGGGTTGCTTAGCCGATGCCCCCATCGAACCTAAAGTTCCCTTGCACTGAGATTGAAGACCGTTAGCATCCTGGTCTTGGGCTCGAGCGAAGGAAGGGGTAAGGCAGTGGAGGAGGGGGGTGTCTATAGTTTCCCTCCGCCCCCGCCGAGCCGGGAGAGGCCGAGAGTGGCGGTGCAGATACGAACCCTTCAATATGCCCGACTCCTGGGCAAGGCCTGCTCCAGCCATGGATGGATGTCGCTGCGAGATGGTTCGGGAGGCAACATCCGCACCCCAGGTGGGAGGACTCGGCGAGTCTCGGGGCCTCGATGGCCCTCTCCCCACGCAGCCAGGGATGGGCGCGGTGCGCGAGAACCCGGACAACGGAGATAATGAGCAAGTCACAGAGTCACGGGGCCTAACAGGCCAAAAGGGTTGGGGGTGGCTCCTTATTAACCCCTCCCCGTCCTGCTCGCATCCCCCCGCCCGTCTAGGTCGTCCTGAGCCTCCCTGGCCGCGTCCGCATCTGCGCCCTACCTGGTCCCCAGGCCAGTGGGATGCTGGGCGGTCCGAGCGCGGTGTGCCGGGGACCGTAAAGCGGGGAGTGCAGGCCACGCAGGCTGCGAGTGGCCCCCGCGGCCTGCCGCGCCCCTTTATAGCGCGCCCCGCCCCCCGCGCCCCGCCCCGGCCCATTCACCTGCTGTCGAGAACCAGACACCGCCCGACGGAAAGCTAGCCGCTGGACTGCGCGGTGCGGCCGTCGGAGCCGGCGGGGCGGGGGCGCCGCCGAGACAGATCCGATTTCCACCTTTTCTTAAATGCGCTGCTGAAAGTCGAGAAGGCCCGAGCTCGGGAGCTAGCGTCGCTTCCTCCCCCGCAGCTCCCCGCGCACCCCGAGTCCCCCAGCCCTACTCCGGGAGGGGCCGCGAAACTGCACCCGCAGGGGCCTCATACATATTTTAGGGAGCAGGCCCGGCCGGTAACCGGAGCTGGACCCGGACAGTAAGGGGTGGCCCCCGGGGACATGATACCCCGGATCCCTTACGGATCAGGGCTCAGGTGGGGGAAGAGGTAGCTCGGGCCGACCTCGGGTCCGCACTTTGCTGGCCTGTCCAGAGCACCCTACGCCAGCATGCATCCTACCCTCCTTGCGCAGATCAGACGTCGGTCTGCCAGCGGCCGGCCTCCCCTCCTCTTGGAAAGATCTCTTCCCCCTCGCCGCCAGTGTCCCGCTCTGCCCGGAGTCGTGCCCCCTTGAACGCATAGTTTTGGTTCCTCGACCCTCGGGTCAGGTTTAGGAAGGACCTGCTGTCTTCCTTGCCTACCCCCACCTAGAGGACTCGGCGCCTTCCGCTCGGTGCTCAGACACGGCCTTTTATTCTCACTCTTGGTGTCTCGGCTTATCCCTCTGGCTTGTTCCTTCCTGGCCCCTACCATATTCGGCTGTCCTAAACCTCGGTCCCTCACCGTTTCCGTGACAGTTCCCTTGTGCTAAAGATACTGCGCGCAGAAGTAATCCGCCCTTTGCCTTCCCGTCCCTTCCGTCTCAACGTGCGGTGCCCCAGGGCGAGGGGGAAGGGTGTCCGGGCTACAAGCCCCGGGCTCAGACCCGCGGATGCGGCGGTAGTTCTGTTGTTGGCCTCTCTGGGAATGGTGGGGTCCTCGTGCTAACCCGGGCGGTCGGGCCCCAGGGCAGCGTCACTAGCAAACCCCCAGCGAGAGAAGCCCAGAGTTCAGGTCATCCCCTGCTCTAGTCACCAGCTGCACGATCTCGAAGGGTTCGCTTCACCTCTCTGAGCTTCAGTTTCCGCATTTGCAAAACGGGGAGAAGGATTCCCACCTCTCCGGGGGACAAAGAGAATGCACGTGTGAGCACACGCATAGTCGGTGACCAGGAGATCTCTGTAAACGGCAGGGCCAGCATTATCACTGCAGTAGACCCTGCACCCTTGCCGATGCGACGCCCTCCGGGTGCCTGCCCCGCGCCGTGCCACACCTAGTGCTGCCCATTCAAGATCTCGCCCCTTTTCTCCTCCAGGGCCACGTGCTGGGGCAGCCACCGGCGCTGGTCTTTCGATGTTGGCCCAGCCCTTGCCTTCGGGCTTTGCTCTAGAGACGCGCGGGTCGCACTCGCAAAGGCACTCCAAATCCAACTAGCTTCTCGACCTTTTTTGAGAAACTGTGTGCTGTGCGTCTGTGCGTTTTTCTCTGATCGGCGCGCAGGCCCCTGTGTGATTTTGTTTGAGCAGGAGCCGGGACCGCTCGGCTCAGACCGTGGGGGGCGGAGGATGCAGTGAGAGATGGGGAAAGAACGAGAAACACAGACTGACAAACGAAAGGCTCTTTGATTCTGTGTTAGGAATCGACCAACTCTTTAAAAGAATGAGGAAAATATTTATCGTCGTTATATATCCTGGAAAACGCAAAGGACACATGGGCTTCTGTTTATGTAAAAGTATAAATGGAGCGAGGCTTCAAGCGTTAGGTTTTTAATGCACAAAAGGTTTCCGCCCAGAGGGTTGGAGACTTTCTTTTTATTGTGTGTCTTTCTGGACTGTTGAATTTCCAATTTAAAAAGAAACTGCAGAAAATTGTTTTTTAAAAAATCAACCTGTTACACAACCCTAGATGATAATTTAATTTAAAAAAAAATCAACCTGATTCAGGATGCTGAAGCCTGGAGGAGTGGAATCAGAGCCCGAGAGCTGCAGAACGGAGGGGTTGGGGTGGTGAGAGAGAGCGCCCCAGGGCTCTCGGTTCCCAGGGCCCGCGCTCAGAACTAGGACGAGGCGGGTGGGAAGCCAGGGTGTGCCCCTGCGGTTTCGGGGCGCTAAGTCTCCTGCCTTCCCCCGCCAGGTGACACCTGGGCTGCGTTTGACCCCCGCGATGTTGAGGCTTGAGCGCGCACCCAGACGTGTCTCCGACCCCCCTCAGCGGAGAAGGCGGCCGACCTGGATAGAAGACCGAGTCCAGCCTCGGTTTCCTCATCTGTAAAATAAGCTGAGAACGGCTGTACCTCTTTCTGGAGAAGGTGGGGAGGATGCCGGAGAGAAAGCGCTCATGGCCTCTGACAAGGAGCCCCGCCGGGCCCCTGCGGAGCTCTGCTGGGGCTGGGGTCCCTCCAGGGTTAGAAACCTAGCTTCCCCAACCCCAACTCTGCAGGAGCCGGCGCGGCGACCCCCACCCTCCCGCATCCACTGCACCCAGACCCGGGTCCCAGCACTAAGAACCCGAGGAGGGCTTCAGGGTTCAGAAACCCGAAGCGAGGTTCTTAGTAGATTGTATCTGCGGTTGTTGGGGGAAGGGCCCCGCAGCCTTCAGCAGATTATCCAAAGGTCGGTGACCCAGATATGGTTTTGGCCACAGGCCATGTTTCATTCCGTGTGTCCAAAGCAGAATTTAGCTGAATAACTCAGCCCCCAAACCAAACAAACGCTTTTATGTCCGTTTTGAGATGCTTCAGAGAGTTAGGATTTATCGGCCTCAAATTAGAATAATCTGCATCATTAATCACTTAACATGTACTTGGGCGGCTCCCTGACTTTTCTGAGCCTCAGTTTCCTCTTCTGTAAATTGAGAGCTTGCCAGGGTAAGAGGACAGTTGGGGGAAATCGAATAAGGAAATGTTTTTGCAAATGCTTTGTAAAAAGCAAAGCGCTTCTTCAGGGGACGGTACTTCTCACTCCTGCAGTCAACAGCCCGGATTTGGGGGGAGGGGGGTTCAAGTTGTCCTCCTTTCCTGGAGGAGCACGCGCAGCTCCTGCACAGGAATGGGACGGTCTTGAGGTCGCCGTGGAGGGAGCGACGCTTTCTATCCAGGGGTGACGAGTCCCCTGGCGCACCCTCTCTGTGCCCAGCGCCCTCGTTGCGCTCTTCTCCTCCGGGCGCCTCCTCTGTGCCCCGCCGGCACCGGCTGGGGTTGCTCTCTGTCGCGGCGTCTTCGTGAATGTCCTCTTTCGTTTTCTGCCTTGGCATCCCTCCCGGTTGCCCCTACCAGGGCTCCTCGCTGGCGGAGGGACAGGGTCCCCGCATTGGTATTTGGGCACTGGCCCGGGGGGTCTTGTAGTCCAACCTCTAGTTTTTCAGATGAGGGATCCAAAGCCCAGCTAGGCCCCGAAAGTCCGGGCAGAGCCGGCACCAGTCCTCGGTGCCTGTCTGGGGCTTTTTCCGCTGGGCTGGGTCTGTTGGGTCCCGAGAGAACTCCCGGGAGCCGGACGTTAAGACGGAAAAACTGAGGGAGCCCCGCGCTGCAGCCGCCCTTGTCTCCTGGGCAGCCTCGGGCCTCTGGCTGAGGGGGGCACCAGGTACCTCGAGAGCTGCAGAGATTTTCCTGGAGACACACCTGAAGGGTGGGTGCGAAGCACGAGCGGGCATGCCTAGAAAGAGGGTTGTGGGGTGCTGGGCTGCAGGCTGGCAGCCCTTCTGTCCTGGAGAGGGGGCCAGGGGAGGGAAGGGGGGCTGGAGGGGGAGGACCACGGGAGGCTGGTGTGTGTGAATTGGGAGGGGGGTGATCAAGAACAGTGGAGAATTCCTGACATTCTTTGATCTGCTCTTCATGAACCCCCACCAGGAACCGGAATCCAGCAGTTGCTCCCTGGTTCCCATTGTGGGAACCTGCTGGCGAACCCTCCTGAGACCAGTGGCAGCTGAGGGAGGGGCTGGCCTGGGCGGCTGGGATGAAGCCTCCACTGCACTTCCTCCCCTGAGGGAAGCAGCCTTTGTCCTGTGTCAAGGAACCAGAGCTGCAATGAGCTCACTGCAGAGTGGGTCAGAACTGGCCCAGCCGTGGGGTGGGCTGGCTTGGGGGGGAATCCCTTGACCACAGCCTGGCCTGACATAAAATTCAAGCATGAGAAGAACATGGCCACATCTGCCTTGTGCATGGCTGTGTCCCATGCCTGACTCTCTCAAAGGTGCCCCATGAATATGTGCTTGGGTTAATAAATGAGCAAAGCTTGTACAGACAGCAGTGTAGTCACAGTGGCAACCAGGTGCCCAGGGGGTTCTCCCTGCAAGGAGAAACTGAGGCTCAGGCAGGCCAGAGAGCAGAACGGGGCCAGATCCTGCCATAGATCTTTCTCTCCAGGCCAGCTGCCAGCTCTCTATTACCCCCTTTTTAGCTAGCAATGGCCCAGCCTGGGTGTGGTCTTCTTCCATTTCAAGGGAGGCAGGAACTCCCCAGTATGCCTTTGTGGGTCCTTTCCTCTTCCCGCTTTCCCATCTCGTGGATACGGGCCTTGGATGAGTCAATTCCCTTCTAGGCTTCAGTTTCCTCATCTGGAAAGTGAGGCCTGGAAGGAAGCCCTAGGGTTGTGTCTGCTTTTCCAGAGCTTATCTGGAAATGCCTCTCCTGTCTTCCTTCATCCCTGCATGTTTCTCTTCCAAGATGTGTTGAGGAAGTGTGCTGTGGCCATGGATAGGCAGGCAGATCTGGGCTGCACCTGGACCAGAAGAGCCCACTGTGCTAGACACAAAGCTCCCACTGTGCCACGTGGTGTGGGACAGCAGACATCCCAGGCTCCTTCTGGATGTCACATGCTCTTCTGATTAAATTAGTGCGTGGTACCCAAGAGCTAAATCATCAAGTCCTAGAATCCTGGATCATACACAGAGACGGAGGGCCGTCAGGGAGCGCACATTCTCCTTGAGAAAAGAGGAAGTGTGCTGGGCGATGCTCTGGCTTCCGCTGCAGAGAAACCAAAGCTGGCCTGCAGCTCTCCTTCCAGCAGAGACCAGGCGGGGTGGTCCGAGATGGAAGAGCCGGCAGTCTCAGCAAACACGTGCCAACAATCCTCCTCATTCGGATGTATTCTCCTGCAGAGTCCCCATGGGGACAGGCACAGAAGCCCCCTAGGAGTGACAGTAAGGGAGGCTGAGCCAGGCCTGGAGGTCTAGGAACCTCTCCTTCTCACCCCTTGCCCTCCCAAGGTGTTGGGATTCTCCCCTCACCATGGAGCTCCCCTGGGCCCCGGGCCTCTGGCTCCCTTCCGTCCTGTGTTTGGAGTTGGGTAGCTGCCCCCACCCCCACTTCATCGAGTCCCCGTCACACACCCAAGCCTCAGCCCTAGGCTACCTGCCAGCTGATGGGGTCTCTTTAAGGAATTGATTTCCACAAGTCCCTAAAGTGTTTCCCCGGCAGTAAATCTCCTGCCACCCAGCTCTCTGCTCCATGAATGATTTAGCACCTCGGAGGGATTGGAACAGTCTTCCTGTGCTGTGGAGGCCTGCAGCGGTGACATCACCAGCCCCGATGGTGATGGATGGACTCTTCTGCTCTAATGGGGAGGAGAGTGCACAGGGCCGTCTGGGAGGGGACCAGGCCGTGGAAGTAAGTACCCATCTGGCTCCACAGACTTCTGGTTTGGGGTCTTGCTGATGGACCAGCTAGCTAATTGCCCTCAGAGATACCTACAGAAAGGGCCTGAGTCCATCTCTCTGTCCCCAGCCCAGAGGGACCCAGGCTCATTTCAGAGCGAGGTTTGTCTTGCCAATTCCTAAAGTGTTCTAGAGAAAGGAATTATACCAAGTGCCCTATGCCTTTGCTCTGGTTACAACACACACACATACACACACTCACTCACCTACACGGGTGTGTACACACACTCGTCCACTTTTTTCAAGAACTCTCTTAGGAAGTTCATCATTATGTCCCACCTAAATCCTTCCTGCTACCAAGGAAGCCCATTATTCTCTGAATCCATCTGGAGCTGACAGAGAACAGCTGGTCATTATTGGCCATATGCTAACCTTCAAGCACACATGGCGAATGACGGTGTGGTCTTGGGCCCTCCCTGCACTCAAGTCCCCTGCCCCCATCATCTTCTCTGTAAGCGTCGCTGACCCCAGTTATCTCAATTCCACTGACTTTGAGGGAAACAACAATGCTTTTGTCAGTCAGCATCTATAGGTTACCGACTTTTTCTGGGGAAGGCAGAAAGTGAAGGGAATGGTGCCTGAATGGGGGAGTAGCCTCACCCTGTCCTGTCACCTCCCACCCAGCAGGCCCGGGCTTACCTTGGAGGAAGTATAACTTGGAGGAGAAGGTACATTGCCTGCTTCAGAATAGCTTCCCCATTGGCCTATAGAAGAGCTGTTGCTTTAAGAGTTTTCACAAGATTCAGCCAGGTGTGGTAGCACATGCCTGCAATCCCAGCACTTTGGGAGGCCAAGGTGGGAGGATCACTTGAGGCCAGGAGTTTGAGACCAGCTGGACAATGTAGTGAGACCCCATTTCTACAAAAATATTTAAAAGTTTTTTGAAGTTTTCTCCAAGATTATTGCCGGGGTGTGCACCATGTGAATTCACTGGTGTCACACACATGTTAGCAGAAAGACCTAAAGGAGTGGGACACAGGATGGGTAAGTTTTTGATTTTGTTTTGTTCAGACAGATTGGTTGAGATATAATTTACATGTAATAAAATTAATCATCTTTATATAATTAGATGAGCTTTGACAAATATAGCCTGCCCTGTAACCACCACCACCACAATCAAGATGTAGAACATTTCCATCACCCCCAGATTTCCCCCATGCCCCTTCCAGGTCAACCCCCTTCCCCTACCATCCCACCCTCACCCTCCACCCCTGGCCTCTAGCAACCACTAATCTGCTTCTATGGCTGTAGGTTGCCTTTTATAGAATTTCCTATGCATGCAATCAGACAGTACATAGCTGTTGGAGTCTGGCTTCTTTCATTTAGCATAATGCTCTTAAGATCCATCCAAGTCACTGGTGTA
Organism: Lepilemur ruficaudatus; assembly: GCA_963574885.1. Classification (NCBI taxonomy): domain Eukaryota; kingdom Metazoa; phylum Chordata; class Mammalia; order Primates; family Lepilemuridae; genus Lepilemur; species Lepilemur ruficaudatus. The sequence continues at coordinate 35,350 of CAUYRT010093834.1, forward strand.
TCAGTAGTTCATTCCTTTTCATGGCTGAGTAGTTAGTATTCCATTGCATGGACTACTGCAGTTTGTGTATCCATTCCCCAATTGATCAACATTTGAGTTATTTCCAGTTGTAGGCGATTGTCAATAAAGTTACTGTGAACATTCATGTACAAGGCTCTTTGTGGACATATGTTTCCATCAGAAGTCATGCTGGAAAATGCTTAACAACTGGCTGTATGGGGAGGGGGGAAGCCCTGATTTATAGGGTTTACTGGTTTCCGAGGTCTAAATACTCCCACCATGGCGATTTGAGGGTATCACATGATACCACTCATCTCCATTTTGTTGGCTAACGAGGGAGACAAGAGTTTCAGTTGCTCCAAATCCTCACTAACACCTGGTACACCTGTCTTTTTAATTTTGGCATTCTGGTGGGTGTGTACTGATATCTTACTGTGGTTTTCATCTGCATGTCCCTGACGGCAAATGATTCTGAGCATCTTTTCAGGTGCCGTTGCTGCCTGGCTGGGTTTGAGGGGGATGGAAGAAGGGTCTGGCTCCGGAGGGTCAAGGGGAAATGTTGCAGAGTGAGGTGCCTCGAAGAAGGGCTCCGGGCTCCTTGGATCCAGTGTGGAAACCTGGAGCACCTGGGCCAAGGATGGGCTGAGGGAGCAAGCAGCCTGGACTGAGGCCAGACAGGTCCCAGTTTGCAAGACTCTTCCCTGAGCACCTTTCATTTTCCCGTTAGTTCTCCGCAGGGCCGGAAGATGTGAGTTGTGACGTGGGTGTGTGTTCTCCAAGTTCGCTCAGAGGCACTTGGCAGATGAAGGCTCAGACCGAGGTCTTCTCCCCGCCAGTCCCCATATGCCATTTTGCCATTTGCAAAGAGCTTTCTCACACACATCTCATCTGATTCTCAGGAGTACCCCATTTCACAAGTGGGGAAACTGAGGCACAGAGAAATTGAGTGACTTGTTCAAGTGACATAGCCAGTGAGGGGCAGAGCAGAGACTCAAACCCAAGTTTCTTTTTATTTTTTGAGACAGAGTCTCACTCTGTTGCCCAGGCTGTAGAGTGCCGTGGCATCAGCCTAGCTCACAGCAACCTCAAACTCCTGGGCTCAAGCGATCCTTCTGCCTCAGCCTCCCGAGTACCTGGGACTACAGGCATGCGCCACCATGCCCGGCTAATTTTTTACATATATTTTTAGTTGTCCAATTAATTTCTTTCTATTTATAGTAGAGAC